>CABHPH010120322.1:0-15326 GCA_902168325.1 Peromyscus nudipes
CTTACTGGCTTCTGGGGATAGAAATTTCACCCCTTGGTTCCCACTCTAATGCTGATGATGCCAACTTGGGACAGGTTTGCCTGAGGCTAACTGTGAAGCCACACAGACTTTGGTTCAAATGCCTGTTCCCACTGATGTCACCAATCAAATGGGGGTGAATAGGAGGGGCTTTGTCAAAGGGTGATTGTGAGTTAAATGAGACTATGCAGAGGCATTAGCATGCTGCCCGGCACACAGGAAGCGTCCAGTGCATGGGATCTCCTACCAGGACTTGTAGGACCTCAGGCCTGCCTTTGCTGCTCTGTCAAAAAGGACAACTTCCCAGTAGATACTGCCAGGATTGGTAGTCGTCAATAACTGAAATGTTTTCATAATTTGACAACAATGAAATAGAGTAACTGACCTGTTTGACCCTAGGAGAAGGAAGTGTCCGTGTTTCCTCATCAAGTCAGGAATGCCTCTCTTTGGGAGTATATTCAGCCCAAAGAAGACCCCTCCTCGGAAGTCTGCCTCTCTCTCCAACCTGCATTCTGTGAGTGGAGATTGGGGTGCCACGAGTGGTCTCTGGGTGGATAGGCAACACTGTGGGAGGACATCCTTTTAGTTTCTGTGATTACTCAAGTTGGAACTCCTGTGTGAGTATTACTGCCAGAGTTTATTCAAGAACCCACTAAGACAGCCAGCCTCATTCTGATTTTGGTCCCAGGTGATGATGTGCAATCTGACTTACATTTTAGTTCCAAAACCTGTCCAAGAATTAATTTCAGTTATGTTTAAAGATCAAATTCAAGCCTGGCCTTGAACTCGCAGAGATCCACCTGCCTCTGCCTCCTGAGTGCTGGGATTAGAGATGTGTGTCACCATGCCTGGCCTGATTTTTTTTTTTTGAAATGTGGATGGTGTGTTGTAGAATATTATTTTAAGGTGTGTTACTTTTGTTTATGTTGCATTTGTTTAACTCTGTGAAGCTGTGTTACTGTGCCTGTCTAAAACACCTGATGGTCTAATAAAGAGCTGAATGGCCAATAGTGAGGCAGGAGAAAGAATGGGCAGGGCTGGCAGGCAGAGAGAATAAATAGGAGAAGAAATCTGGGGGAAGGAAATAAAGTAGCTAGAGGAGGAGGAGGACTCCAGGGGCCAGCTACACAGCAAGAAATGGAGTAAGAGTAAGATTTAAAGAAGTAAGAGAACAGGAAAATCCCAGGGGCAAAAGGTAGACGGGATAATTTAAGTTAAGGAAAACTGGCAAGAAAGAAACCAATCTAAGGCCGGGCATTTCTAAGAATAAACCTCCGTATATGATAATATTCAAGTCCCAATAGAAAAAATAAATAATAGAGGCAGTGAACAGATATCTTAATGAGGAAAGTAGCGTGGAAACGAAGTTGTCACTTTAAATAGGGTGGTCAAGGGAGTTCTGACTGAACAACAGACATTTCAGCACAGGCCGGAAGGGCTTCTTCCCTGTTTGTGTGTGTGTGTGTGTGTGTGTGTATGTGTGTATGCGCGCGCACGCGTGTGCAGGTGTGTGCATGCTCTGGCACCCATTGCCTGGACCTGCTTCTTGAGCTGCTCATGTCTCCCTCACAGGGACAGAAGCTCCTCTCTGGCAGAGCTGGTCACACTCATCTCTGAATGCTCAGGAACAAGGCCTGACTTAGGGAGTGTTTGATGAGCTCTGTCAATGAATACAGAAATTGGACTGTCACACATTAAACAAGCCCTAGCAGGAACTGTTAGAATTTTATGCTTCTTCATAACTGTGTGCTTCTATATTAAGTAAATTACAAATTTCCTTATTATAAATGTACAGTGATGGGAAGAGAATGAATTAAAACCATTCAGTATCAGTACACATATACAAATGTACAATGGATTCTTTGAACTATAAAGTAGATGTAAAAATTCAATTACAAATTATAGCCTATATAGCCTTTCTGGAAACATCCAAAGTATAAAACAGAACAGTTCATCCCTCTTATAGTTTAAATTGAATGGGTGGGTAGGTGCTTATGCATGGAGGCCAGAAGGGGACATTGGGTGTCCTGCTTTACCACTGTGCCTTATTCCCTCGAGACAGGGTCTCATTCTGAACCTGGAACTTACTATTTGAGGCAGGGTACCTCCACACCATCAGCAGACACCCCCGCCATCTGAGATGCCTTTATCCTAACCTCCATTCCTGCCACTATCCTGGGGCATTCAGCTCACAGGCTGCTTCATCCGAGAAACTCTCTCCACTATATAGGCCTCTTCTGTGCCAACGCCAGCCTCTACTTAGACTAAAGGACACCCTTCCACAGACACAGGAATTGTGGGTATTTTCGCCCAGGCTGCTGACCAGCAACCCACTGAGCCTCCTATCTCCCATCTACCTCCCCCGGTACACACATTGCACTGGACTCAGAGACACGTGGGCATACCTGGCTTTTTATGTGGGTGCTGGGAACTCAAACTCTTACCCATGGGCATTTTCCTAGCCTCTACTTTAAATGGTTGCTGTATATAATTTGATAGTCTAGCCTTTTAAAGTATTTCAAATATTGACAGGTATGGTGGCACACTAATCCCAGCACTTGGAAGGCAGAGGCAAGTGGATCTCTGTGAGTTTGAGGCCAGCCTGGTCTACAGAATGAGTTCTAGGACAGCCAGGGCTAAATAGTGAGACCCTGTCTCAAAAAAAAAAAAAAAAAAGGTGCTAAGTACTGGTGGGAGGACAGACATGTTTTGTTGGGTTTGGAACTAGGGAGAGAAGCTGGGATGTGAGCTCTTGTTCTGTGGCTTCCTGAGTCATCATAGTGTCTTACCACAGTTAGATCGGTCAACACGGGAGTTGGAGCTGGGCCTTGACTATGGAACTCCCACCATGAACCTGGCGGGACAAAACCTGAAGTTTGAAAATGGCCAGTGGGTGGCAGGTGAGTGGCCCTTCCTGCTGCTTTGTCAATCAGGACGGTAGAAGGAACCCCCTTTAACCCCTGCTCTGTGCTTCCTTTAGACACAGTGATTAGCGGGGGTGTCGATCGGAGAGAGACTCAGCGCCTGCGCAAGCGGAACCAGCAGTTGGAAGAAGAGAACAATCTCTTGCGGCTGAAAGTGGACATTCTGCTGGACATGGTGAGGAATGGAATTGATGCCTAGGTTTCCCCTTCAAAGAAGCCTTCCCTTCAGTCAATCCACCCAACTGACTTCCCCAGGGCTTATTTGCCAGATACATTTCCTGTGTATCCAATCACGAATATAAAAGTCAACCTTGCCGCGAAAGGCTGGAGCAGGGATGTGTAACAATACCCACAATTCCTGTGTCTGTGGAAGGGTGTCCTCTAGTCTAAGTAGAGGCTGGCGTTGGCACAGAAGAGGTCTATACAGTGGAGAGAGTTTCTTGGATGAAGCAGTCTGTGAGCTGAATGCCCCAGGATAGTGGCAGGAATGGAGGTTAGGATAAAGGCATCTCAGATGGCGGGGGTGTCTGCTGATGGTGTGGAGGTACCCTGCCTCAAACAGACTGAATCAGTGTCCAGCGCAGACCTGCTGAGTGCACATACCCAATTAATGTCAGTCTTTTGTGTCTTCTGGGCCTGGAGGTGCATGTGCATGGTGAAGACAGATGTGATGGAACCAATGGGAAGCTTTTCTCCCCGCTGGCTAACCACTCAGCTTCATCTCCGGCAAGACAGCTGACATTACAGTAGCTCTTGCTTCATGGAGCTAATCCAAGCCACACACTTGCTCTGAAGTAGAGACCGCCTGCCCTTCCTCCCTCTGTCTTCATGTTCACTGTCAGCTACCTTCTGCTGTACAGTCCATTTAAAGATCCTGATGAGGAAAGGAACGTTACTTTTAGAGCATCCCATTTGCGATTTTTTTTTTTTGGGGGGGGGGGTTCGAGACAGAGTTTCTCTGTGTAGCTTTGCACCTTTCCTGGAACTCGCTTTGGAGACCAGGCTGGCCTCGAACTCACAGAGATCCGCCTGGCTCTGCCTCCCGAGTGCTGGGATTAAAGGCGTGTGCCACCATCGCCTGGCGATTTGGTTTTTTGTTTGTTTTTTTTTGTTTTGTTTTTTTGTTTTTTTTTTTAAACAGTGTTGTTCCCTAAGTGCCATTATGTGAGCTATACAACCCCAAGTGATTTATAATCCCTTAACTGTAAAGTACCCGTATCTGTCCTCGTCATCCTTCACACACACACACACACACACACACACACACACACACACACACGGCATGGCATACAGTTGTAAATGATGGGAGTGCTGAGGGCTTGAATTATGAGTGATCCCTTTGACTTCCCAGGCTTTCCTGTTAAAGAGGCCAGCTAGGTGAGGAATGGCAGGCCTTTCCTTGGTGCAGAGTAGCTGTGCAAGCCTGCAGCATGGCCTGGACAAAGCTCTCTTTGTAACAGTCTGATGCTCTCCTTCCAGCTTTCAGAGACCACTGCGGAGTCCAACTTGAAGGACAAAGAATTGGATGAGCTGAAGATTAGCAACCGCAGGAGGAAGTGAAGTGCCTGGGAAGGCTCGCTAGGAGATTAGCAAGCGTCCCACTGACTGGGGATGTGGCAGAGCCCTTTGATTTTTAGTCAAATTAATAGACTTGCCCTAGGAGAGAGCATTAACAGACCCTAGCTCCCTTGGACTTGGGGGTAGGGAGGTGGCACGGGATGAAAGACACCAAGGTTCCAACCAGGGCCATAGCTTGGGAGGCACCAGACACACCACCCACGGTGTCAATCTAAAGCAGGCCCCAGGAAGGTCTAGAAAACAGTCAGCCTTTGCTTGCTGTCTGCAGGTGACAGCATATAACTAACTATGCATGTCTCAGAGTCACCGTGTTCAGACAACTGGCAGTTCACCTCTTAACACGGGTGGCTGGGGTTTGGCACTAGTTCCAGAGAGCACTTCATGTGAGGGTAAACGGTAAGTGGGTCTGGGTTCTCTGTCCCCTCCAGCCATGCTCTGCCTTCAAAGAATCCTCATCCCCAAGTCCACAGCCTCTTCTGGCATCAGCTTCCCAGCAGCAAGCTCCCACCTTCTACAGCACATTGTAATTTACTCTGCTTTCCTGTTTTGACTATTTTTATTTTTATTAAATGGTGTTCAATAATCTCTGTGTAGCAAAATAGGTAAAGAAAAACAAAACAAAAAAAACCAGTGTGGGTTCCCCAAGAAGTAAGCAGAGCCTGGCTTCTAAGTCCCAAAAGAATTTTCAATTTAGGAAAATAGCACCAGGGCTGGAGAGGTGGCTCAGTGGTTAAGAGCACTGGTGTTCTTCCAAAGGACCTGAGTTCAATTCCCAGCACCCACATGGCAGCTCACACCTGTCTGTAATTCCAGTTCCAAGAGATCCGACACCTTCACACCAATTCATAAATAATAAATAAGTTAAATAAAAAAGAAAACAGCACCTTAAAGTGGGAAACCCTAGAAGAGAAATAATGACTTCACGCTCAAATTCCTCTGCTCTCCTGCTTCAGGGAGGTGGCACCGGTGGACCGGTGGGTAGTCCAGACCTGGTGAGGAGTGGATGGCATGGGAATCGGTGCCCAAGTTAGTGTGATCTAGCCAGAGGGGAGTCTAGTCGTGAAAGTCAAGCAGGGGACACTGGTTGAGGCCTGAAGCCCAGGGCTTTGAGCTGGGACTGCCTCAGTGGTTCCCTCCTGGGCTGGTGCTGAGGCTGGCAGTGTGCTCACTCCTTTGCACTTGCTCTCCCACTCCCCCACCCCCCACCCCCCGCCCCCAGTTCAGCCCTGTCAGCATGCCCCGTTGTATACAAGAAGACAACGTTCAGAGGCCAGTTTGGAAACCGCCTTAGACAACAATGCAAGGGCTAGAGGCCTCGGAGTCCCGACCCATAGTGACAGACAGAGGAGGCTGTAGCTTACAGCCTACCTACACTGAGGCTGTAGCTTACAGTTTCTCCTAATGGCCAGCAGAACACTGCAGGGGGATGGACAGAGGCAGGCATATCGGAGTACAGCTCCAACCTCACTTCTGGATCCCTGAGCGAGTGCCTAACCTGGAAGTCTACTCTGCCCCCCGCCCCCCCCACACACACACACACTTTTGTTTTTTGTTTTTCCAGACAGGGTTTCTCTGTGTAGCCCTGGCTGTTCTGGAACACTATAGACCAGACTGGCCTCGAACTCATAGAGATCCGCCTGCCTCTGCCTCCCGAGTACTGGGATTAAAGGCGTGCGCCACCACCGCCCGGCTCTTTTTTCCCCCTAATTCTATTTATTTGTTTCTATGGGGTAGGCTGCATCTGTCCTACTGTTCCATGTGGCGGTAAGAGAACAAACTTCAGGAGTCAGTTCTCTGTCCCATGTGGGTCATGAGGCTCAAACTCAGGTTGTCAAGCTTGGTGGTTTGTGTCCTTATCTCATGAGTCAGCTTGCCAGCCCCAGAGAATGCTTAATACTGAAGAAATCCCAAAAGGATTCAGATATGTCACAGAAATAAAGACTATGGAACAATGGGGTTTGCTTGTGTCCAGGCCACTCTTTGGCAACCATTCATTGAGAACTGATGCTGGACATTTAATTCTCATGACATTAGTACTGTTTTTCAGAAGAAACCATTCCAGTGAGGGGATGGCTGGAGAGGAGCTGTGGCTGAAGCCTTGGGAATCACGTGGGATACTATCACCAGCCAGCTCCCAAGTCATGGCACAGAGACATTAGTCTTGAGTGCTTGGCCTAGCTTAGGTGCATCTCTGGCTAGCCCTTTTAAATCAGCCTGTTTCTCTTTATCTACCTTTTGCCTCGGGGCTTATTACCTGTCTTCCTTCTGTGTATCTCACTTTGACTGCTCCTCATGTCCGGCTGGTGCCTGCCTGGCTTCTTGCTCCGGGTGTGTTCCTCATTCTCTCCTCTCCTTTTTCTCTCTCCAGCCTAGATTTCTCCTCCTATTTATTCTCTCTGCCCGCCAGCCTCACCTATCCCTCTCCTGCCTAGCTATTGGCCGTTCAGCTCTTTATTAGACCAATCAGGTGCCTTAGGCAGGCCAGCTGAAACAAATGCAATGCATCTTTACATAATCACACACACATCCTTACGTCGTTAAACAAATGCAGCATAAACAAAAGTAACACACCTTTACACAGTTCAAGTAATGTTCTGCAGCCAAAACAAATATAACACATCTTTATGTAATTAAACAAATGCAGCATGAACAAATGTAACACCTTTACACAGTGATATTCCACAGCAGGGTACACTTGGATGTCCCAATGACGTGAGTCCCTCACCACCACTGGTACCTCAGGCAGGTTGCTGGAGCCAGTGTGATGTAAGGCAGTTGTGCAGTGAAGTACTTTGAGCAGAAGGCTGCCATCGTCCTGGTGGTTGTGTAGGAAGAACAGGTTGAAGGGACTAGGCTGTTCCCACCACACAGTGAGGTGGAAACAGAATTGATGTTAGTGTCACAGGACTTGCATGCGGGACTCACCAAGCTTTTTTTTTTAAGTCATGGTTGTAGGAAGGAGCCAAGGGTGACCCTTGTTAACAAAAATGTCTAGAAAAAACAAAACACAGACCTCACTCTGAGCCCTGTTTCCCTTAGGAAGACTATTTTTGCTTCCCCCCACCCCCTTTAGAGGCATGTTTTTTGTTTTGAGACAGAATCCCTGGTAGTCCTGGCTGGTCTGGAAATTCATATATAGATCAGGCTAACCTCCAACTTATAGAGATCCATGTGCCTCTGCCTCCTGTGTACTAGGCCCCCCATACTCAGCATGTCTTTTTTTTTAACATAATTTTTTTTATTCTTTGAGAATTTCACGTCATGCACTGTAGTGTGAATCCTAATTGGTCTTTATAATAAAAACCTGGAGCCAGATATCGGGTAAATGCTGCAAGATCAGAGACAAAGGAGCAAGCCACAGCCACCTCTTAACCTCGCCAACTCCTCAGCCTGAAAGTGGGGGCGAGCTCCTGTCTCCTCCTGCCTTCTATTCCTCTCTCTGCACAGCCACATGACCTCCTGTCTCCACTTCCCTAGTGCTGGGATTAAAGGTGTGTGTGTCGCCACTGCCTGGTTTCTATGGCTAACTAGTGGCTAGCTCCGAACTCTGATCTCCAGGCAAGCTTTATTTGTTAGCATAAACAAAATATCACCACAATCCCACTCCCTCTATATCCAACCCTAACCCTGTAGCATCCCCCCACCAAAAGAAAATTAAAAAAAAATTAGTTCAAAACAAAATAACCACTCGGCTCCTCCATTCATTTTTCCTGCCTTTCCATAATACCTCTTCATTTGTCTTAGAGCCCTTGGGAGCCGAGGTGTGTCGTGCAGTAGACCCTTTTGTCCACTCCGCTTTACTTGCAAATATCCATTACAATAAGTAGTTGGTCTGGTTCGAGGCCTCTGGTTTCTGCTACACTATAAATACTGGACCCTCACCAAGACTCCTCTCTGATAATCCTTCTGTTTAGTCATGGAGATCCTGCAGCTATGGTTCCACAGGACCAATGGTTTCACAAACTCCAGCAGGTCATAGATGGAGTAGATGGTGGGGTGGGCCAACTCAAAGCTCTAGATGTGGGTCTGGGTGGTAGCTGATTTGGTCATTCTAGGCTGCTGGGACCACCCTCCTCAGTGGAGGGATGGAGCCAGCTCTTCTATGCCCATGCCATCGGGGTCCATGTCCCATGAGGGGCAGGACCAGCTCTTTTGCTGCAGTGGCCAGCAAGGGGCAGGGCCAGCAAAGGGTGGTGCCTGCTCAGCACGGCCCTCGGATTTCAGCACACATGGTTCCTGTGGTCCCCTGTGGTAACATGGGCCATGGAGATCAACACTCCAGCTGCCGTGGACCCAGACATGGAGCCGGGCCCAGATGTCACCATGGCCCCAGATGGCAACACAAGCCACTCAGATCGGCAGGGCCCTGACGGCAACATGGCCCACAGATACCAACATGGCCACAGGGGATGGCCCAGAACTTGGGCATCTGTGTGGCCTTTGGTGGCAACACAGACCACAGACATCAACACATCCCGGCTGCAGTAGGACCATGTACCCAGACATGGCCCTCAGCAGCAGCCCAGGCCGGATGTCAGCAAGGCCCCAGGTGGCAGCACAGGCCACTCAGATCAACATGGCTCTAGAAGCAGTGTGGCCCTCAGACACCAACATGGCTCCAGTTGTTGAGAGTTTCCTTTTTGGAGCCAGGCAGTGGTGGCACACACCTTTAATCCCAGCACTGGGAAGGCAGAGGCAGGCAGATCTCTGAGTTTGAGGCCAGCCTGCTCTACAGAACAAGTTCCAGGACAGACAGGGCTACACAGATAAATCCTGTCTTGAGAAAAAGAAAAAAGAAAAAAAAAGTTTCCTTTTTTTTTGTTTTTTTCGAGACGGGGTTTCTCTGTGTAGCTTTGCACCTTTCCTGGAACTCGCTTTGGAGACCAGGCTGGCCTCAAACTCACAAAGATCCACCTGCCTCTGCCTCCCGAGTGCTGGGATTAAAGGCGTGCGCCACCACCGCCCGGCTCGAGTTTCCTTTTTTGGGTAGATATCGCCTTCAGGTTCTGGCTAAAATTCTCCCTCAAAGCCTTTCTTAGTCAAACTGGAAACTGACTAGTGCTGGCCCCTGACATTATTTCTGGTGATCACAGCAACAGTTGGTGAGGATTTGTGCTGAGTTGGATTAGGGAAGGATTGCCACTAAAGCTGAAATAGAAAGTTCTGTGGGTGTGAGGCAGCATTAGAGGCAATAATCAGAGGAAGCCCACTCTTGGGTTTGCTGGTATGGCTGACTTTTACAGTTGTTAGCTTCCCCAAGAGACCCATGTGGCCCCATACCTCAAGTAAAAGCTTCTCCTCCAGCTTCAAATTCTGACAGGACACAGACAGGGATGGCAGTTACTGTAGCCCTGAGGGAAGAGACTCAACAGCCAGGACCCTAAGGGTTCTAGGGCACCCTCCTCCTCCCCAGGTGGAGCATTGTCACTCACTGGAACTCTTATAGGTCCTTTTTGTCTGTGTGACCTCTGACCTGGGCATTTGTCCTGGAAGCCTAAAGTGATCATCACACTCACTCCCCAACTCTGGAGCTGTCCTCTGCTCCTGGCTCAGGCTTCTCTGGATCATCTTGTCCACCCCCAAGTGGTCTGAAAGTGACATTGCATGATCCCACTGTTTCAGACCACTTGGCAATTTTACAATTATTGAAAACCCTTTAAAAAAAAAAAAAGGTGGATGGTGGTGGCACATGCCTTTAATCCTAGCACTTGAGAGGCAGAGGCAGGAGGATGTCTGTGAGTTGGAGGCCAGCCTGGTCTACAGAGTGAGTTCCAGGACAGGCAGATCAACACAGAGAAACCCTGCCTTAATAAACAAACAAACAAAAAGAAAAAAAAAAAAAAGAAACCTTTTACTATTAAACAATGTCTTAGTTGGTTTTTTGTTGCTGCGAAGAAACACCATAACCATGGCAACTCTATTTATTATTTATTTATTTATTTGAGATAGGGTTTCTCTGCGTAGTCTTGGTGCTTGTCCTGAATCTCACCCTGTAGCCCAGGCTGGCCTCAAACTCACAGAGATTCACCTGGCTCTGCCTCCCAAGTACTGGGATTAAAGGCGTGCGCCACCACCGCCTGGCCCATGGCAACTCTTATAAAGAAAAGCTTTAGGGGGCTGGAGAGATGGCTCAGAGGTTAAGAGCACTGCCTGTTCTTCCAGAGGTCCTGAGTTCAATTCCCAGCACCCACATGGTGGCTCACAACCATCTGTAATGAGATCTGGTGCCCTCTTCTGGCGTGCAGGCATGCATGCAGATAGAACACTGTATACATAAGAAATAAATCCTTAAAAAAAAAAGAAAACATTTAATTGGGGTGGCTCACTTACAGTTTCAGAGGTTCAGTCCGTTATCATCATGAAAGGGAGCATTTTTTTTGTTTTGTTTGTTTTTGTTTTTTTTTTCGAGACGGGGTTTCTCCATGTAGTTTTGGTGCCTGTCCTGGATCTCACTCTGTAGACCAGGCTGGCCTTGAACTCACAGAGATCCGCCTGGCTCTGCCTCCTGAGTGCTGGGATTAAAGTCGTGTGCCACCGACGCCCAGCTTGCTCCTTTTCTTTATATATTTTCACTAGAGTTACCACTAATACCCATGTGGAAGGGGCCCCAAAACAGCTTGACCACACAGCTGCCATGACGGGCTTAGAGGCCCAGACACAGCTTCTGTGACAAGCTTACTGGCAGGCAACACCTGGATCCAGGAAAAGCTATAAGCTGACCCCATCCAGGGAGGGTCTACATCTAAGGGGAAGTACCTGACATCCCAAACATTCCAACCATTAGATAAGGTGGCCAGATGTCAGCCAATCAGGGTCCTGAACCCTGGAAAACCTCAACCTCTGCTATGGTAAAAACTCTACCCTGCCTGGACTCAGAACTCTCTGCTCTCACTGCTGCATTGGACAGACAGAGAGACCAAGCCCCGGAGCTTGAAGATAATAAAGGTTCTTTGCTTTTACATACGAGATTCGGTCTCCGTGGTGGTCTTTTGGGGGTCCCCGAGATCTGGGCACAACAATCCACATGACAGAATCTATACTAGGCTGTTTTGAGATTTCTTCTGCCAATGGAATTAATCCTAAACTCTGCACTCTAGCTCAGACTCTTCGGAAAAGGGCAAAAGGTAGCCACTTCCTTCACCAAAATATCACAAGAACAACTTCTGGGCAGCATACTAAAATTCTTCTCCTCTGAAACATCTTGAGTGAGCACCCCAAATAACTCTTAGCACACTGTCTTCCATACTCCTACTAGTATGACCCATTAAGCAGAGAGTAATGCATTCCACTGCTTTCCAAACCCAAAGTATCAAAGTCCAAATTCCTCCAAACAAATCATGGTCAGGCCTATCACAGCAATACCCTAGTCCCCGGTACCAACTTCTGTCTTAGTTAGGTTTTTATTGCTATGAAGAGACACCATGACCATGGCAACTCTTACAAACAAAATATTTAATTGAGGATGGCTTGCTTACAGTTTTAGAGGTTCAGTCCATTACCATCATGACAGGGAGCATGGCGGCATTTAGGCAGACTTGGTGCTGGAGCTGAGAGTCCTACATCTTGACTCAGAGGCAACAGGAAGTTGACTGACAGTCACAGTGTGGGAAGCTTGAGCAAAAGAGACCTCAAAGCCTACCCCCACAGTGACATACTTTCTCCAACAATGCCTTACCTCCCAATAGTGCCACTCCCCTTTGGGGGCCATTTTCTTTCAAACCACCACAACATACTTTGTTTTAAAATCATGCAGGAGCTGGATATAATGTTGCATGTGTTTAGTCTAAGCACCTTGGAGGGACAAGCAGGTGGATTTCTATCAGTTGGAGGCGTACATAGAGAGTTCCAGGAAAGCCAGGGCTACATAGAGAGACCTTGTCTCATAAATAAATAAATAAATAAAATAAATAAATAAATAAATAAATAAATAAATGTAATAACAACAACAATAATAATAGTAATAATGTAAAAATGCTTGCTGCTAGGCCTGAATTTGATCCCCAGGACCCACATGGTGGAAGAAGATTATTGTGGGGAATTCACCAGACTGTTCAGATATGGGTTTAAGCCAATAGGAAATCTTTATTAGCCAGCCAGTGACTACACTAGGTGTTCAGGATCCCAGTGTAGCCCCGAGCCTTTCTCAGGGTGAGCTTTTAAGAACAAAAACCATGTCCTGGGTTGGCATACTTCAATTAACAAAAACAGTTAGCCAGAAGCAGAACTACAGAAGCCAAAAAAGCAAGGTTAGTACATTCAGAGACTTTCCCAAGAACTCTGGACTTTGATGGATTAGGTCTTTGTTTTCGTTTTTGCCTGGTGGTGTTGTCTACGTGTTGATTTTTACAGCCTGAATGGCACTTCCATCATGGAGTCAGTTGTGCTACTGTCTGGGGGCCTACTAAGGTCTGGGGCCCTGCTACAGATACAATCAACTCCTGTAAGTTGTCCTCTGACCTCCATAAGCACAACATGGCATATGTGCACCAATGCACATACAAAAAATAAGAGTAATTTTGTTTCAAATAAGATTTAGTTTTTTTCAGTTATGTGTTGTTGGGACTGGAGAGATGGCTTAGCATTTAAGATCACTTACTGCTCTTCCAAAGGACTCAAGTTCAGGACCCAGTATCCATGTCAGGTGGCTTATGACTGCCTGTAGCTCCAGCTCTGGCCTCCAAGGGTGCACATACACATAATTTAAAATAAAAAATTTAAAGCATTCATTGTTGTTGAGTGAATGGCACACACTTGTAATCCCTACACTTGGGAGACTGAGGCAAGAGAAGTCTGAGGCCAGCCTAGGCTACCTTGCCATGACCTTGTCTCAATAAGACAAGTAGAGCAGGGTGTGGCAATGCACACCTTTACTGTGAGTCTGAAGCCAGCCTGGGCTACATAGTAAAATCTATCTATGAGAGAAGTATTGTTCACTCAGCGGTAGTGGCTCTGGTCTTTAAACCCAGCACTCAGGAGACAGAGGTAGGTGGATCTCTGAGTTCAAGACCAGCTTGGTCTACAAAGCTAGTTCCAGGACAGTCAGGGCTGTACATAGAAATCCTGTCTCTAAAAGCCATAGAAATTTTTTTTCTTTTAAATATGCAGGTTTCGGGGCCCAGCCCAGGCTCAACTGCACAGAATAGCTGTGAAGCACCCATTGAACAAGCCCGGGGTTCTGCCATAGCTTAAGCGGCTGGCGACATCCAGGGGGCGGGCCAGAGGACCCGCTGCGGCTCTCTCTCCAGCCCGCCCCGCTCGCTTCCGGAAGACGCTCTGTCCAGCGGCGGGCCGCTCTCGCCGGCTCCCTTCCGCTTCCGGTGTCCTACAGCCATGGCCGCCGCCGTCGCTGCCGCCGGTGCTGGGGAGCCTCTGTCCCCAGACGAATTGCTCCCGAAAGCCGAGGCGGAGAAGGCCGAGGAGGAGCTGGAAGAGGACGACGACGACGAGGTGCCTGGGCCTGCGGGGAGCGGGGCGGGAGCGGGCCGTCGGGGCGTGGGCGCCGCAAGCCGGGAGGGCTGCTGCTCCGCGCGGCAGGGAAGGGCCCGGCCCAGGGCTCGGCGGCTCCGGTGCTGCTGCCGCTTCGCCAACGACCCCCACCTCCTCCACCACAGCTAGATGAGACCCTGTCCGAGAGACTCTGGGGTCTGACGGAGATGTTTCCGGAGAGGGTCCGGTCTGCCGCCGGAGCCACCTTTGATCTCTCGCTCTTCGTGGCTCAGAAGATGTACAGGTAAGGGACGAATGTAGAAACACCGAGAGTGTGCATGGAGGGACTGGTGCTGTCGAAGGACACCGGGCATCGGAAACCACAGACGAGAGCTTGAGTGACCTTGGATTCACTGTCATACCCCGACCGTGGGTCGTCTTCTGCAGAGACGAGTTTTTACCTGGCAGGGTCGTTGTGGGAATTCTTTCATGTTATCTAAGGATTCTGTATGCGAGGCCTATAAGAATGTTAACTATATAGCCGGGCGGTGGTGGCGCACGCCTGTAATCCCAGCACTCGGGAGGCAGAAGCAGACGGATCTCTGTGAGTTCGAGGCCAGCCTGGTTCTCACAGAGCGAGATCCAGGAAAGGCGCAAAGCTACAGAGAAATTCTGCCTCGAAAAACCAAAAAAAAAAAAAAAGAATGTTAACTATCATCACTAGGTAATCACCGTCTTTCCTCTGCCAGGAGTTTGGTGCAAGGATCGGGTAGGGTACACTTGCAGAAACATCGAGGAGAGGGATACTGGAAGTTGTCACTGGTTCGGTAGAGGCTAGGTTGCCTGCTTTTCTTGGCATGTCACCACACACACTCTCCCTCTGCAGGTTTTCCAGGGCAGCTTTGTGGATTGGGACCACTTCCTTCATGATCCTGGTTCTTCCTGTTGTCTTTGAGACAGAGAAGTTGCAAATGGAGCAACAGCAGCAACTGCAGCAGCGGCAGGTGAGCGTGTGCTCCGCGCGCGGGGCCAGCGGTGGAGGCCCCAGGAGTAGATTGGCACCAAACCCCGAGTGGGAGTAGGTGCCCGACTGCTCAGCAGCGTAGGATTTGTCTACCTTGTATGTGTGACGAAAGACCTACTGAATCGGTACAGCGTCTTAACACTCTTCTTTCTTTTCCAGATACTTTTGGGGCCTAACACAGGGCTGTCAGGAGGAATGCCAGGGGCTCTACCTTCACTTCCTGGAAAGATCTAGATTGTTACTTCGGTATTTGTCCTGGTGGGAGAACTTTGAAATTCAGTTGTGTTTGAACTGCTGGTTGTTTGGACTTTTTAGTCTTTTAGTCTTTTTTTTTTTTTTTTTTTTTTAACTTTGGC
>CABHPH010120324.1:0-26171 GCA_902168325.1 Peromyscus nudipes
AAAAAATAAACAAACAAAAGAATGAATTAATTAATTAATACTCAACAGAAAAACCTCCTGAGACTGTATTTCTGCCCAAGTTGGTGGTACATTACTCAATCTCACAGAATATATTTTCTCACATTTAGGCAGAGAAATAAGTTTTCCTAATAGAATGAGTTTTAATTTGGACTTGGATATTAGGAAATTGATCTGCTTAGGATGAAGACGTAAATACCAAATAGTGTTCTTAAAAGGTTCTGTCGTGAAGATGAACACAACCATTTCTCCCTTAGTCTGCCTTTTGGAAGCAAAGTGATGGTTTGTCTTTTCTTGCCTTGGCGTGAATAAAGATTGGCCCCATGGATCATATATTCAGAAAGCGGATCACCTTAATTGTACAACACAGTTGATGTACTGAATCTCAAAAGAACAAATAGAAGGTCAGAAACTGAAAATTGTTTTCCAGGACAGTTTGAGTAAATGTCTTAAGGTTATGAAGGTAAAATGCTTCCAATTTTTATTGTATATTTCAATCTTTAGAAGTGATGCTACTGTGGAAATGAAAGTAAAGGTGATGGTTAAGATATCATTTACTCTTTGCCTGGTTATATCTTAAGGATGCCTCTGAAAATTTTAGAACTGACAAAAAGACTATTCTGTTTCCAAAAAAAATGAAGATTTTCAATGTTTTCAATCAGGAGAAAAATTGATATACATGAATATAAAACTGTATTCTCTCAAATCAATTATTTTCTTATCATAATCAAAGCATTTTAATATGTCTGTGCTAGATAATTATGTTTTGTAATAAATAGTACAGTTAAATATTATGTCATGAAACATATTGAAGATGATTTAACAGCTTCAAAAAATAAATTGTAGAGAAATAATTTCAAAAACTTAAATACATTATAAACTACTTATACAAAGTCTCAAAATATGAATATAATAATTGCATTCATATCAAACATACATACTGTTTCCCTGTGGAATACCTGCTACACAAACTCTCTAACGTATAGTTATTTTTAGCATTAAAAATTAGAGTAAGTAGATTCATATGGGAAGGGAGATGGGGAGGATCTCAGAGGAGTTGGGGGATGGGGAACCAGAATATAATATACAAAATCAAATCTATTTTCAATGTAAAAAGAAGAGAAAATAAAAATAGCTACATACACAATCGATTTCACAACCATCTGGTATGATATTCAATCTTCAGAATTGCTTCATACCAAATTTTCATATCTGATTATGTATATTTGTTCATTTATCACAGTCTACAATACTCCATTGTGTTTTTCCCAAATTGCACTCATCTAAGAACAAGGGAACTTCTGCACTTGGAGGAGGGATGTAAGATACTAAAGAATAAAAATCATGTACATGTCATTAAAAATAACTGTACTTGATAAATTTGTTGTTTTGCCCCTTGAAAGATGGTTATATTTGTTTTCCACCTCCATGGTGCCAAAGACAGAAATTCATCAAGAGTAGATGATAAGATGAATGATTGGTGATCTGTTCCCTCCTCTTTCCTTCTAGGGCTTATTTAATAAATGATATAGCAACTACTATAAAATATTATAGTAGAGCAAACAGATTCTCTTCTAGTTTTTATTAACAATGTAAACAATGATTTTGTTACAGACATTATCAGTAAGCATTGAGATTTTTATAATATTCAAATTGTAAGAGCCAGGAATGAGCTTTTGAGATGTTAATATAACTCGAAATGCAAATAGGAGCTGGAAACCTTCCAACATGTGAGTGTGGGTGTTGGTGCAGTGCATGTGCATGTGTATGCATGAACATGTGGGGCCAGAGGTTTATATTTCATGTCTTCCTGAAATGTTCTCTACTGTACTATTTGGGTACCTTCTCTCACTGAAGCTGGGCCTTTCTGCTTTGGCTTGGCTGGTTGGCCAGTGAGCCCACATATCCTCCCATCTCTGCTTCGAAGCTCTGGAATTAGTGTGTGGTGCAGCTGGCTTTTATGGGAATGCTAGGAACCCAAACCCATGTCTTCACAATGGTGCAGCAGGCTCTTCACCTGTGGATCCATCTTTCCCTGTCCAGGAATGGGAACGCTGATAAGTAGCAAACAGCATAAGATCAAACAGCATAAGATCATTTAGCCCTTTACAGTATGTGGCGATATTGTGTTCCCCAAAATATTGTGTACCCTAATAAACTTATCGGGGGTCAGAGAACAGAACAGCCACTAGATATAGAGGCCAGAAAATGGTGGCACACATGCTTTTAATCCTAGCATTCCAGAGGAGACATCCATCTGGATCTCTATGAGTTCAAAGCCACACTGGAAACAGCCAGGTGTGGTAATAAGAGCCTTTAATCCCAGGAAGTGATGGCAGGAAGCAGAAAGGTATTTAAGGCGTGAGGACGAGGACTAGGCCTGGTTAAGCTTTTTGGTTTTTGAGCAACAGATCAGCTGAGATTCATTCTGGATGAGGACTCAGAGGCTTCCAGTTTGAGGAAACAGGATCAGCTGAGGAATTGGCAAGGTGAGGTGGCTGTGGCTTGTTCTGCTTCTCTGATCTTCCAGTATTCACCCCAATACCTGGCTCCAGGTTTGTTTTTATTAATAAGAACTTTTAAGGTTCGTGCTACAATAGTATACATCACGTGTTCATATATAATAAAATATTAAATCATGTGAAGGGTGTTCTAAGATTTCAAATATCATAATGAATTGCTTAAACCTAAAAATGATAGGAATTTTAAATCTCATGGATCATGAGACCTCAATAAACAAAATTTTAACCCTTTATGCTTGTGATGATAGAACTGTGGGTTTTCCAATCACAATTAAAATTTTCATTTTTCAGTTTTACTAATGCACTAATATAGGAAAGATTTTTTTCAAAGTTTTCCAGGAAGACAGATTTTTATACAAAACATCCCCAGAGAGTTGATTTTGACGGGAGTGGAGCAATACGATGAAGGTGGGTGTTTTAACATCAGTGAAGTCAACAGCCCTCTGCAAAGCTGACTTAAGTCTGGTAGGACATCACAGGAATTCCACTTCCCCAGGGGATTCTGGAAGTGCTGACAGTGCCTAGGAGTGGTCTTTAAATTCATCTTTCATCTCTTTTTGAGAAGAGAAAATACAGCAGCAAAGTTTTGGAGCTTGACCCTCAGTTATGAAAAGGTTTTTAATCTCTGAGCATTGTTTTAGTCTTAAGATTCAAATCTAAGTATTATAAATGACAAAATGCATTGAGTTTACTGTTAAGAATTTCTAACAATTTCCATGAAATTGTTCTGAATTTGAACATGAAATTCTCACATAATACTTTAATACATTTATTCACATTATTAAATGACTCATAAATAAAATGTTCATTAATTTAAATTAAGCTTTATTTTGCCACTGAATCCAGAACATTTCAGCATAGGAGAAGCACTTTGTGAAAAGAAGAGGGAAAAAACTGTCATCTATAATGGACCCAGCTGGTGTGCATCTGGTCTGTGGTGATGGCGGGAAGCCATAGCTTTGTTTTTCACTTATTTATTTCTTCCTTCCCTTTTTATTTATATTTATGCTTATTAAAATATAATCACATCATTTCCTCCTTCTGTATCCGCCCTCCAGCCTGATACCACTGTGCCTCCTTGGAGCTCTTTCCATGTCTTCCTCTCACTCTTACGTTTATAGCCTGGGATAATCCCTGTCATAGGCTATTTCTCCATTTTTCTGCAGTCATTAGTTGCCTGTTGTTTTTCTCTAGATGTGGAAATAGATTTCCCCCACTTCCATGTTAGCATATCTGTTGATACTGTATTGTTTAGGTCTTGCTTCTGCAATGAACGTGACTGAGCAAGTATCTTTGGTGTAGGATATCAAGTCCTTTGGACACATGGCAAAGAATGGTATATCTGGGTGGTAGGGTTGAATTATTTTTAGCTTTTTGAGTATTCTCCCACTGATTTCAAGAGCGGCCGTATTAATTTGCATTCAACAGTGAATGAGAATTTCCTTTTCCCACAACATCGTCAGCATCTGTTCTCAGTTTTGTTGATTTTAGCCATTCTGACCAGCATGAGATGAAATCACAAAATTGTTTTAACTTACCTAAGCGAAGGACGATGAATGCTTCTTGAGGCATTTTAGCTCTATTTTCAAATTAATTATCTGTTTCCTTGACTCTGTTTTTTGAGATCTTTGTATATCTTGGGTGTTATTCCTTTCAGATGTGTAACTGGCAAATATCCTCTCCCATTTTTCACTCAATTGATTGTGTCCTTAGCTGTTCAGAAGTCATTTAGTTTTACGAGGTCCCAGCTGTCAACTGTGGGCCTTAATTCTTGGGCAAATAGAATCCTGTTCAGAAAGCCCTTTCCTAACTCTTGTATTTTATAGGACACTACCTATGTTTTCTTCTAGCATTGTTATCATTTAAGATTTAAAACTGAGGTCTTTCATCCTCTTGGAGCTAATTTTGTGTAAGTGATGGATACGGGTAAAATTTCCTTCTTCTGCATGTGGACATCCAGTTTTCCAGCACCATTTCTGGAAGATGCTGTGTGTTCTTTGATTATATTTTTTCCCTCTTTATCAAATATCAGATGACTATAGTTACCAGTACTTATGTTTTGGTCTTCTATTTTATTTCATTGATCTCTGTGTCTCTGTTTTGTCAATGGTAAGAACTCCAGTATTATTTTTGCTCTGGTCTCATTTGGCTGTACAGGGTTGTTTGTGCTTTATATGACTTTTAGGAATTTTGTTCCTACTTTTGTGAATAATGCTGTCCATATTTTGATACGGATTGCATTGAACCTGTAAATTTCTATTGATAAGATGGTCATTTTCATAATATTAATTCTACTGATCCATGAACAAAAATGTCTTTCCATTTCCTAGTGTCTTTCTCAGTCTGTTTTTCAGAGACTTTAAATTTCATTGGAGACAACTTTCACCTCCTAGGTTAGGTTTATTCCAAGGTATTTTACTGTCCTTGGTGCTATTTTATATGAGATTGTATCCATAATCTCTTTTATAATGTGTTTGTTGTTGGCTTATAAAAAGACCACTGATTTTTATAGGTGATTTTGTATCCTGCCAATTTGCTGAAATTGTAGATTAATTTCTAGATGTTCTTTAGTAGAATTTTGGGGATCTCTTACATATAATATTGTATAATCTGCAATATAGACATTTTTAACCTCTTTTACTATTTGTATCCCTTTAAATTCCTTCACTTACCTTGCTGCTCCAGCACTACATTGAAAAGGAGTGGGCATAGAGGGAAGCCTTAGATCTCATTTCAGGTTTAATGGGATTGCTTCAATATTTTCTCCTTTTGGGACAGATTTGGCTTTGCAATTGTCACAGATAGCTTTTATTATGTTGAGGGATATTCCCTCCAGTCCTTTCTTCTCTAGACTTTAATCATCAAAGTATGTTCTGTATCTATTGAGTATCTATCATGTATCTATGATCATATAATTTTTGTCTTTAAGTCCATTTATAAGACTTATTATATTTGTTGATTTATGCATGTTGAACCAACCTACATTTCTGGGATAAAGCCAACTTGATCATGGTAGATAATCTTCTTAATATATGTGTTTATTCATTTTCCTGTTATTCTCTTGAAGATTTTGCAGTCATGTTCATCAGGGACATTAGACTTTAGATTGTTTTTGTTGTTGTGTCTTAACTTGGTATTTGGTATTAGAGTAATACTTGTTCCATAGAATGAGTTTGGTAGTGATCTTTCTGTTTCTATTTTTAAATAGAGTTCAAGAATTATTTGCTGTAGTTCTTTGAAATAGAATTTTGCTGTGAATCCATCTGAGCCTGCACATTTTTAGTCAAAAAGAGACTTTTTATTGCTCTGTCAGTCTCTTCCTTCATTATGGGTCTGTTTAGGTTGCTAGTAGCTTCTTGGTTTAATGTTGGTAGTTTGCATGAATTAAGAAGATCGTCCACTTCTTTTGTATCTTCCAGTGTATTGGTTTTTAAAGTAGTCCCCTATAATTCTGAATTTTGGTATATGTTGTAATATCTTCTTTCTATTTCTGATTCTGTTAATTTGGATCATCCCTTTCTTTTGGTTACTTGGAACAAGGTTTTGTCAGTCTTATCCTCTCAAGGTAAAATCTCATAGATTTATTCATTTGTTCTTTAGTTTTCCATGTTTCTCTTTTATTATTTCTTTCTATTAACTGAAATTGGATTTATTTTTTACTTGTTTTTACAAGTTTTTTGAGTTACATCATGAGTTATTTCTTTTGTAATTTTTCTGATTTTTATTTATTATACATGCAGGTAGCTATAAATTTCCCCTGTCAGACTCTTTCATTATGTCTCTTAGGTTTGTGTGTGTGTGTTATGTGTTGTGTGTGTGTGTGTGTGTGTGTGTGTGTGTGTGTGTGCGTGCGCGCGCGCGCGCGCATGTGTGTGATGTTTTTATTTTCATTTAGTTCCTGGAAAGTTTTTTATTTTTTCTTTATTTTTCTTTGACGCCTTCATTGTTCACTAATGGGTTGTTTCATCTCCACCAGTTTATACACTTGCTAGAATCGTGATTGATATCAATTGTAAGTTTTATTGCACAATGGTTAGGTCACAGCATACATGGAATTATTTCAATCTTCCTTGTATTTATTGAGGTTTATTTTGTGTCCCATCATGTGGTCTCTTGTAGAGAAGATTCCATGTGCTGCTGAATAGGATGTATTTTTTTTAGCATTTGGGTGAAAAATTCTGTTGATATCTGTTAGGTCCACTTGATGTATGATGTCATTTAATTCTGATGTTATTCTACTTTTTTCTGGTCTTTTTCGTGTTTTTTTTTGTTTGTTTTCTTTTGTTTTTTGTTTTCATTTTGTTTTGCTTCTGTTGTTGTTATTGTTTTGTCCAGAAGACCTGTTTATTGGAGAAAGTGGGGTATTGATATTACCTACTATTATCAGGTTTACACTTATAAGTGTCTTTATTCCATTAGTATGGATTTTATGAAATTGGATGCACCACAGTTTGGTACATATACGTTCAGTGTTGTAATATTTTATTGATTAAGCTAATCCTCGATTACAATGAAGTACATTATTTTCTCTTACGTATGGTATCACTTTGAAATATGTGTTGTCAGACATTTTAGTAGCAGCACCTACCCACTTGCCTGTTTCCTGATCCCATTTGCTTGGAGTATCCTTTTCCATCCTTTTTCCTTAAGGTAGTGCCTATGTTTAAAATGGGTTTCTTGAGAACAACAGATAGAAAGGTTTGTTTTTCTTTTTTGCTTAATCCATTCTACTAGTCTGCGTGATTTATTGGAAAATCTAGGCCAGTAATATTAATTATTATATATTATAAAGTTAGTATAATATATAATAACTCTATAGTATAATATTATAAAGTTGTATGAAGATCACCTTGGCTTTGTGTTATTACCATTGTTCTTAGTTGTGTTTTCTGTTTCATTAAATTGTATATTTGTTTTTCTTTCTAAAGTCTCTTGGCTATGCTGATTCCTCTCTTTAGTTGATGTTTTGCTTCTAGTATTCTGTTTCGGGATTTGTTTTATTAGAAATGGATTTTGTAGACTGTTTATATCATGGAAAGCTTTTTTTTAATTAAGAAATTTTTTATTCATTTTACATATCAATCACAGATCCCCCTCTTCTCTCCTCCTGCCCTTCCAGCCTTCCCCACTCAACTCACCCCCTATCCCCTCCTACAAGAAGGTAAGGCCTCCCATGGGGAGTCAGCAGAGCCTGGTGCATTCAGTAGAGGCAGGTCGAACCCCCTCCCCCTGCCTCAAGGCTGTTCGAGGTGTCCCACCATAGTTAGTAGGATTATTTCTCATTTAATTATATCAGACAGCTTTTCTGGGTACAGTATTCTAGGTTGGCTGTAACAGCCTTTTAGAACTTGGATTGCACTGCTACAAGCTCTTCTGTCTTTTAGAGTTTCCACTGAGAAAATAAGTTATATTCTGATACATTTTCCTTTCTATGTAGCATGCGGTTTTTATCTTGAAAATTGTAAAATTTTTTTGTTCTGAATATATAGTGTTTTAACTATGATATGCCATGGGGCATTTCCTTTTTGATCTTGTTTTGTTGAGGTTCTGTCTGCTTCTTGTATCTGTTTAGGTGTTTCTATCCTTAGTTTGGGGAAGTTTTCTTCACTGATCTTGTTGCAGATCTGTTATATGCCATTGACCTTGGATTCTTCTCCCTTGTCTATGCCTATAATGTGAAGTGTCAGTCTTCTGATGGGGGTCCCACATTTCCTGCGTGCTCCTTTTGTTTATTTTTTAAAACTTATTTCAATTCTTTGCTTGTTTTGTTCAGATCCTCTACTTTATTTTCAAACCCTGATAGTCTATCCTCTGCTTGATTCATTTTATTTATATGGCTTTCTCCTGAGTTTTCAATTGAGATATTGAGTTTTTCAATTCTATCTTCATTTTAGCTAGAGTTCTCTTCAATGTTTCTATCATTTTATTCAATTCAGTTTTCAAATACTGAGTTATCTTTGTTACTTCACTCAGTTGTGTCTTTGTATTTTTTTGGATACCATCCAGCATTTATTGTTATCCTCTTGGAATTCAAAGAAGTATTTTTTCATATCTTTTTTGAATTCCTTGAATTTTAAAATAAAGTTTATGATTGTTCCCTTAAATTTTGTATCCTGGGTTCATTTAGATAGTTTTCATTAAAGTAGGGCTAGTTAGTTTGATGGGACATGCTGTCTTGGACATTAATGTTTCCAGTTTTGCAGTTTGACCTGGTCATGTGCATTCCTTTCTTTGGCTGTGTGTCTGCTTGTTAATGTGGCCTCCCTTATTCTGGGCCAGAACAGTAGTTGCTTAACCATTGGCCGTGGGTCTCGAACTGTGCTTATCCATTTACTTTATTTCTTATTGTTTGAAAATACTGGGTGTTGAACTCATGGCCTTTTACATGTTAGGAGATTACTCTATTATTGAGCTATATCTATAGGCCAATGAATTTTTATCTCAATGACTTTTAATATTTTCCATCCTGAAATACTTTCTCAAATTTGTTTAACTCATCACAATGGAAAACAGATTAAACAAAAGTTGTGAAAATAAATTGTAAATCTAAATAAAGACATGGGAGACAGTTTACAAGAAAAATAAAATTAGTGAAGAAGCCTAAAACCTGTAGCCTTTACTAGTTGGACACTACCATTTGTCCTGAATTATCCATAAAATAGCTGGCAGTGTGGAAAAATTCACCCCCATACTCCTCTCTGCCTCCACAGAAAATGCCTAAAGGAAAGAAAATCCCTAAAGCGTAACCTCAAAGGACAGAAGATGATGGACAAATGGATAGGGCCAGTATAAAAGTGGAAGCTACTCATTGCACAGGTTGTTTAGATGGTGATATAAACTGAGCTAACCTTACTCTCCACAATACAGGTTAAATCTACATAAATCACCCCAGGTGAAAAGTTTCACCAAGAGAGAGAAAATAATGAAAGATTTAGAAGTGAAGATAAACATCTGAGTGTAACCTGGCCTGTTGATGAGTTATATTCCTGTTTTGAGAAGTGACAGATTCAGGACCTGAGGAGACATTGTCTAACAGAGGCATGCAGGGAGGCACAATGACACTTTGTGTAAATGAAACTCTGAGCTCAAGGTTTCCTGGAATCTCTTCTTGGATAATGGAGGCAGTCAACTGAGGGCTCTAATGGTCAATACAGACCTGAGCATTTTCATAGCTACTACAGTCATTAGTGAGGCATCATCTAGTGGCTTCCACAAGAGGAAGCAGAGCTGTAATAATTCAAATCAATGGGGTTAAAACATGAGGAAAACACCTGAGAGGGAAGAGATAAAATAAAGAGAGGCTTCCTTCTAACTAATGGGATTATTGACTCTCCAACTGCTCTACCTTCACCAATCCAACTGCAAAGCATTGGTGAGAGCTACAATATCCACTTCCACCACTGAGAACTTATCCAGGAAAGAACATTTACAATAACAGAAAGGGAAGTGACTTTGCACAGTGGCTAAGGAATTTGCTTAGTGTGTTCTCCACTCAAACATCCTCTTTTTTCATAATTGTGCTTGCTTGCTTTTCTGTAGTCTGCATGACTAGCTGCTTAGGCCTTTGAGGCTCATACACAATGCCCTGTAGGGAGTTGTACTGGAATGTTTGGTTAGAAAATCAGCCAATATCAATTCATTACCTCATCCTTTATTCATTTGCAAGCAAATTGAGGGTTGTTTTTTTTTTTATAGTTAAAACTGGTGAATTGAAACTTAGGAACAATTTTATTGTTATCTAATCGTTTGACTATGGTTTGAACATCAGCATTCAAAAACTGGCCTACTCTGCCATGTGCCTTAGCCATAAACTTCTACAAATGATTTTTTAAATTTTATTGGGGTTTTTTGTTTATCTTGTGTATGTATATATGTATAAGGGTAAAAATGAGTCCAGCTATGTAAAGAATCCAGAGGATAATGTTCATGACTTGACTCACTCCCCCACGTGGAATCCAACTCAGATCATCAGACGTGCAGAAGGAACATTTATCCATGGATCTGTCTCCCGGGACCTAATTTCTATAGATTATTGAATACACTGGTGTATACACTGGTGTGATATTACTTTATATGGGTGTGATAATTCACAATAGAATATAGCACTGTTGTTTTTGAAAAAGAAGAAAAAATTAAGCTCTATAATTTTTCACATTTACTATTCCTAACAAAGGCCTAAAATAGACTTACAAATCCACTTTCTAGTACAGGGGAAATATGTATATTAGATTAAGCATAAAAATCTATGATACCTGTCCACTTCTGAGACTTCCTAGTCATATTTCTTATTTCATTGAAAGTGAATGTTAAGAGGAAAAATGACTCTCTGAAACTAACTTTGTTGAATGTTCAGTATACATTACATTGATCTTAGGAAAACTTGTCAAGAGTTCTTCTTAGGCTTTGCAAATTTAAGAAGTTAAGCTGTTGAATGCATTGGTGGTTGGCAGAAAACCACTGAATTCTGTTGACTATAAAACATGTCTATAAGTGTTCTATATAAAACCGTAGGGATGCAGTGTCCTATCAACTACAATTAGAAAGAAAATAATTGAAGTAATATTATAAAATAGTTTTAAAATATTGTTTCAGAAATGGCTGCCTACATTCTCTAAGAATGTATGCCAAGAAATGCCTGTCTTCTCTATGAATAAAATGTTTATTATTTCTTCTTTCTCCTAAGTTTCTACTAAGAACAAAAGGCTCTATGTTTACTATAACACAACATTTGCACAGAATAAGGGTAGATGTAATCAAAATGTATAGTTGTGGAACCTAGTCCTAATGGTTGCATCTACAAAGCACTCCACTCCCATTAAGAGTTAGAGTATCAGAGGGTTTGTTGTGTGTGATGTCTATTCTTCATTGTT
This sequence comes from Peromyscus nudipes, assembly GCA_902168325.1. Classification (NCBI taxonomy): domain Eukaryota; kingdom Metazoa; phylum Chordata; class Mammalia; order Rodentia; family Cricetidae; genus Peromyscus; species Peromyscus nudipes. The sequence continues at coordinate 11,411 of CABHPH010120324.1, forward strand.
GTCAGCTTGACTATATCAGGAATGAACTACAATCCGTAAATGGAGCGCACACCTGTGAGCAATTTTCTTTTTTGTTTGAAGTTGGTGAATCCACTTCCAGTCTGGACATTTGAGGAGTAAAGGCATATGCCTTTGATCAGGATCTTAAAGCTGGAAGACACAGGCCTTTGATCTGGATCTTGAGTTGGGAAGGCACACCCTTAATGTGGGCTACATCTTCTGCTGTAAGCCTATATAAGGTCATGGAAGAAGGACTCTTTCTATCTATCTACTGCCCTTGCCTTGCCAGCACATCCATTCCTTCAGTAGCGTTGGAGCCTACTTCTTTGTGATTCCAGCATATACAGAAGATCAGCTGAGATATCCAGCCATGAAGGAGTGGGCAACGACTAGATTCTTGGACTATCCATTCACAGTTAGTCATTGTTGGACTGTAGCCTGTAAGTAATTTTAATAATTCATATATATATATATATATATATATATATATATATATATATAGAGAGAGAGAGAGAGAGAGAGAGAGAGAGATTCATTCCATAAGTTCTGTGACTCTAGAAAACACTGACTAAAATACTGTGAGATTGTCTCCTAGTAATTACCTGAAACTACACACAAAGTCTCACAAACATGATTGCCTAAACATGAGCTGAACAAAGATGACACCAATAATATGCTAGGATAGGTGGGGAATATCTGGCAAAGCCTCAGCCCTACACAGAGATTTAAAGGCAAGTAATGAATGCTGAGAATGGGAAAAATACTCTTCCCCAAGGAAGAACACAGCAATTATTATCCAATACCCAATGGTCAGCCATGACAGCATACATAGAAGTAACTTTATGCAGGCTAAGCCGTTTTATATTTAGGAACATGTATATACATACATTATATATATATATACACACACACATATATATAAATATATTCATATATGCATACAATAACAATTAAAGAAAGAAGCCATGGATTTGAAGGAGAGTGGGTTGGAGTATAAGTGAGGGTTTGGAGGGAGGAAAAGGAAGGAAGAAATGTAGTTATATTATAATCTCAAAAATAAAAACAGTAAAATAATAGGATAAAAGGGAAAAACGGTAGAGGTAAGAACTAAAGTTCATGAAATGGATAATTGTTAAAAAGTAAATTTACTTAAGTCATATTTAGTAAGTGTTGATATAGAGTGTTTGAGCTAAATTAAACGTTTTGAAAAGTAATATGCAGAAGTACACAATAAAAGAAACAAAGAAAATGGAGGACTTTAGTAAAGTTCTGTTAATGAAAACAGATTTCATATTACCCACTAAAGAGCTCTAGTGGTCCAATGTCCTCCTTCTCATCACTGGAATTTAACTCAAAAGCATCACCATGCCCAGGTTTTTACATAGATGCTGGATATCCCAACTCAGGTCCTCATGCTAGCATGGTGAAGCCTTTACAGGATGCTCTTCTCTCAGCCCCCAACTCACCAAGTCTTTAATGTAAGAATTCCAATATGTCATAGTTCATATATGGAATATCAAATATACTAGCTTCCTTAAGGTAAATAATGAAAATACAATACAAATCAGCCAATGTACTGATCTACTCACAATGACATGAAATACACTAGTAATATATTTGCACTTCAGAAAAATCCTTTTAGCCCTTATACTCAAAGAATTTTGTTCTTAACATTAAGATTGTATTCATAAATAGTACAAAAAGAGATGCTTCCAAAATACTACTGATATATTCATCGATTTCTACCTCATGAGATATTTTCTCATGTCCATATCTCCATATGTTTTGATGTGATGTGTGTGTGTGTGTGAATGTGAGGATGAGTGCTGTAGTGGGTAACAATACCTCTCACTCAAGGCTGCACTGTTTGTTATTCTATCTGATTTATTCAGAAAATATAGAGCAGTAATAAAAAATCATCTTAAAGGATTTATTTCATTTTCTATTTCTTGTGTGCTTAGAAAGAAAATCTTTAACTCCTGACATTTTAGCAAAGGTTGAGAAAATCAGAATGCTAATGATTAATACTAAGACTCAAGTATGGGAAAAAGCAGTTGAGGCATCTGTGACCTCTGCAAATACAACAGATGCCTTGGCCTTTCTCATTCTATTCAAACACATTACAGAATCAGTAGGATTTAGATGATTTCTGAGACAGTCCTTAAATACCTTGAAACTTAAGAAAAATTGCTCACTGAACTTTAATTTTTTTCATATTAATGTAGCTAAGTATCCAAACATCTGGTGACAAAATAATTGGTAAGGTAATTTCTTCATATTAGATCACTTAATGAAGAGATTCAGAAAACTTTTACAGTTTTGGTTTAATATTCACATCAAGTGTGTATAACGGCTGTCAGTTGGAAAAGTAAATTAAAAAAGAAAATTTCTTTGGATAAAGTGTTTGTATTATTATGAAATATCTTCCATTTTCCCCAAGCTTAACAAGAGATACTACAAAGGATAAGCAAGGAAATGTGCTATGTATCTCTCTGTTTGTAGTAATCAGAGTCCTGGTTTTTGCAGTAATTTGAACAGTTTAAAATCCATTATAAAATCTACTGGCAGGCTGTACCTATGTTTCTCACCATAGACAGACATGAAGATAAGGAGAAAAGGGGTTTCCCATGGTGTTATCTGAAAAAGTGTGACTCCTGAATTCATATGCCCAACATTTTTTACCGTATTTTTATTTTTACTTTTTAATTATTTCTTTCATTTTTTAGATTATGATATAATTACATCATTTTCCTCTTCCCTTCCTCCATTCTCTCCCATACACCTTTTCCTGATTTTTTTCAAGGTCATGGCCTCCTTTTTTCATTGTTACACACTTATGTACGTATGCAATAGCAATTTGCTGAGTCTGTGTAATGTTCTGTATGTATGTTTTCAAGGCTGATCATTTGGCATTGGATAAACAATCAGTGTGCTCTTCCCTAGGGAAGACTACTTCTGCTCTTGGCTTTCTTTAGTTACCTGCAGATTTTGTGTAGGAGTTGAGATCTCCACGGCTTTCTCTTGTCCATGTTAGCATGTCTGTTATTGTCCTTGCTCAGCTCATGTTTAGGCAGGCATTTGCCCATAAAGGCTCATCAACATGACAGCCTAATGAGATGTTAAACTTTTATTACTCAATTCTTCAGAATACAATTATATTTGGAAAGAGTTTTCAAAGAGGCATTTGAGAGCTATGTGAGATTAAAGCAGGCACTAATCCAATATGATAGAGATCCTTACAATGTCTGCTTTAAAGCACTGAAAGATAACCACTATTGGTAAGCCAAAAAGAGATGTCCAGGACAAAGTTAATGTGCCAACACCTTCACCTGAGACTCACAGTTTCCAATCTGTGAGGTGATAAACTGCTACTGTAACTGACTGATGTGGTGCATTATACCAGTAGTCTCACAAACCATCCAACTAGGCTTTGCTAAACTTTGTACTCAAAGATGAGAGAACATGTGGGCCTTTTTTAAGTGGACTAGTGGGGATACCTTACAAGAAGATAACTTGATGCCATTTTCAATCCTGATAATGAACAATGGCTGAAGGTTCACTAAAGCTCCCAAAGGAGGTTGACCAAGGCAAGGCAAAGTGGGGAGGCGGTCTCAATGATGAAATCCCAGAAAAGCAGAAACATCACCCTAGAAAGCAACCAGATCAGAAAATTTAATGGAGATAAATGCTAAATGAGAACATTACCCAACAAGTAGGTATATTCTGTGCCAGGGACCACCTCATCCTTCCTATTCTCAGGATGGCCTCCTCTCTCCATCATTTTCTCAAACATGGAAGAAGCTAAAGACAAAGTTGAGCATCAAAGAGGAAGAGGAGAGGGCTCACTACTTCCAACCATCTGTGGTCTTAGTTGTGCAGAGAAGGAAGAAAAGAAATACTTTTAGAAGGTAGAAGATAGGCCAACCTGGGTTCTCACAGTCAGATGTGCCTGAAGGCATCCATAGACCCATCTGGTGCCTTGCAGTGCTGGGTGGGTAGATGCCATCATTATGACCAAATATATGGTGGAGAAATGGGAGAGAAAGAAACAGAGCAGTGTATGTGTTGTGGAAAGAGGAAGAAGTGAAGGAGTGAAGACGGTAAAGAACAGGCTGATGTGGGTGGCCTGCTTGCCATCTGGGGCCAGGGACCAGGCCCAAGCTGCTGCAAAGGGCCATGCCTAGGTCTATGGTCCTACCACAGCCAGGGTCTATATATTGACTTCCATGACCTATGTTGCCACAAAGGATCACAAGGATGCTCTACGTCTGAGTCACTACCTGTGGCCATGCTGGTTTCTGAGGGCTATGTCATAGCCAGGGCCATGATGATCTGAGGTGTCTGTGCTATTACCTGGGGCCATGGTGACATCCAGGCCCAGGCTACTGCCAAGGATCATGTCTGGATCCGTGGTCCTACCTCAGCCGGGATCTGTGTTGATATCCATGGCCCATGTTGCTACCAAAGGGGTCTAGGCCTGCAACCAGTGACCATGGCTATGCCTCCTGCCAGGGACATGCCAATCTGAGTGGCCTGCACAGCCACATGAGGCCATGGTGAAATCCATCCTAGACTGCTGGTGAGAAGCATGTCTGTGTACATGACTCTTCAGAAACTAGGGTCTGAGTTGATATCTGTGGCTCCTGTTACCACTGAGGGCTGTGCAGATGCCATACAGTCAGCCACTTGAGACCATGTTTGTGTCCGAGGGCCATGTTGCCAACAAATTCATACTGATCTGGGTAACTATGCTGCCACCTGGGCCATGGTGATATCGGGGCCAGGACTGTTGCCAAGGGCCATGTCTGAGTCCATAGTCCTGGCTACAGTTTGGGTCTGTGCTTATGTCCATATCCTGGACCTTGGGTTGCTCCACCCTAATGTCTACCCATCTATGACTTGCTGAAATGCATGAAGGGATTTGCCCTGTGGAATGATAGCTACAGTATCTCCATGACTCGGGGCAACAGCACAATATGTGAAAGGAGTTTCAGTGATGATGGTGTGCTACAGGCCAGAGACCATGAAACAGATCAATGACTAATTGCTATAAACATTTTTGGGTTGGGCTGATTGGACAAAACGGTATACTGTGTGACACACTGCAGTGCCACTAAGACAAATGAAGAGGTAGGTGTTGAAGAGGCGGGAAAGGCAGAAGATCAAAGTGGGCTTTTGTTTCCTTTATTTTGTTTTTATTAATTTGGGGGGGTTTCTTTGGAGGGGGACACTGCGGAGGTGAGGGGCAGATATGGAGGGACTGGGAAGTGAGTAGGACTGGGGTACATGATGTGAAATTTCCAAAGAATCAATACAGAATTATATATAAAAAGGTGGAAGATAAGGTTGTTAATTTGACTCATCAATTTTACTGATTGAACCAATTGTGAAATTAAAGATGACAAAATGTTTATTATTTTGGAGATTAAAAATGATAGTGTTAGAGGAATAATTTAATAAGAGGGCAAATACCGAATGAAGAGACCTTTTGCTTGCCCTCTGCTGAATCCAAGTGTGGGGGATGTTATTGGTATGCTAGGCATCTGCATTGGTGCTCTTCAATGCAGACAGGATATAAAGGTCCTGATAGAACTTAATGTAGAGGGGACACAGTTTTACCACCACTCTCATGGTTTTTGGCAGAGTCTGAGAAATACAAAGTAATAATCTAAGTAAGTGTTTATGTCTTGCGTTGAAGAAAGAGAAGCAACTATGGAAAGAGACTAAAAGAAGAGAATTATTTCACAAATCCGTTGATACTGGATTTGTCTTGGCAGGGACTCCTTATTGAAAATGTTGCTTTTTCTGGGTGCAGAGAGGGCAGCTTTTATATGGGAATTTTCATCTAGAGTTTTCAAAAAGAAATGTGAAACATAAAATACTCTTCTTCCATCTGCTGCTTTACCAGTTCCTTAAGTCAAGTAAAATTAATCTATAGGACAATATCTTATATTTAGATGTAGCTATGCCTCATTAGGAAGTATCAGGTTCCTCTTCTTAGCAATTCAGAAATATATATTTTGTAGCAATAGATAATTAAAGTTATTTTCAATTGTTCTACAAGAAATAAGCAGAGGATTCTAGCACCTGAAGCCTGGTACATCCAAAGGCACTTTCCATGATAGTGGGCTTCCTACTTGGAAATTATCCCTGGAACAGTTTTAAAAACAAAAAACAATGTAACATTCCTGCTTAATGAAGGATATTCATCAAACAAAACCTTAAAAGCTATCATTAAATTGGCTCCTGTAATTAATTTAGAATTTTTTAATACACGTTTACTTAGCAATGTGCTAAAGTACAAATTTTAATGATTTATTTAGTTGTGAATATATGTGTAGCTAGTCTTTCTCTGTCCCACCAGCCAGCTCCCAAATCATGACACAGAGACTTATTATTCATTATAAAAGCTTGGCAAATAGCTTAGGCTTGTTTCTAAGTAGCTTATAACTTAAATTAACCCCTATCTTTTAATCTATGTTCTTTTACATGGCTTGGTTACCTTTACTTTATAATGTCCATGCTACTTGCTCTGCATCCCTGGCATCTCCTTCCTTCTTCTAAACCAGAGTTCTCCATGCCCCCCAAATCCTGCCTAGCTATTGGTCATTTAGCATTTTAGTAAACCAGTCACAGTGACATATCTTCACACAGTGTGAAGGAATATTCCACAACATGTATGTGTATGTGTACATGCTGTGCAGATGCTCATGCTTGTACATATGTGCAGAGGCCAGAAAGGGCATTCAGTGTCCTCTTCTATCACTCTCTCCCTATTCCTTTGGGGTTGTCCCTCCATGAATACAGAGCTCCCATTTTTTTTTGTCTAGGCTGGAAAACCAGCCTTGTAAAGAGGGTGCTGTGTCTAAACTTCAGTCTTCATGATTACACAGTAAAGAATCTTAGCTGTTGAGTCATTTTTGCATGACAGACTTCGAGAAAGAAAACCTCTCCACTTAATAGTGAGGGGAAATTTACAATGTAAAACATTTGAAGTAAAGTGCAAATCTTCCCTAAGACATCTCTTTGAAGAGTAGATTACTAAGATAAGACAGTTTGAAATTTTAAGAAAGGGGTTTTACTTGGTGACCTAAGATGTGTAGCTAGGGCATTTTCTTCTCCATTATATGGCTACTTCATTTAAAACCCTTTCATACACGAGTATTTTAGGAAGCTTCTACAGTGATAGGTTTCCACCTGGCTTCAAAAGGCCATGTTGTTAGTGTTAGGACTCCCCCCCCATACTCCCCCTTTATCCTGCACCCCCATTTCATCCTTTCAAGTCTAGTTTCTCCTTCATCTCTCTGTAATACTATATTCTAGCTCCTCTTCTTTGGATGATTTCTTCCTTCCCCCTTGTTGCTTACATGTTACCTTAACTCTGGTTATTCTTATTGAAATACATGTATCAATTTTAAAAGCTAATATTCGTGTATAAGAGAAAACAGGTTATTTATTTATTTATTTATTTATTTATTTATTTACTTTTGAAACAGAGTCCCCCTCTGTAGATCCAGCTGTCCTGAATCTCTATGTAAATTTGGACTCCAACTCACAGAGATCCACTTGCCTTTGCCTCCCAAGTGCTGGGATTAAAGGCATGAGCCACTATTCCCAGTTTAAAATATTTGTCTTTTGAAGTCTGGGTAATCTCACTCACTCAGGATAGTTGTTTCTAGCTCCATCCATTTATCTGCAACTTTATAATTTGATTTTCCTAACTGCTGAATAATATTCCATTTTGTAATTATAGCATATTTTCATCTCTCATTCATCAGTAGATGGACTTCTAGGCTGTTTCCAATTTCTGACTATGGTGAATAATGTTTTTTCATTTTCCCCACTTTTTTTTGAGAGAGAGAAAGACCATGAAATTTGTAGATAGAGAGGTAGGGATTATTGGGGAATGATTATGTTAGGGGAAAGATAATCAAAATATATTTTATGAAAATTTTTAAATAAAAAATTAAACCATGAAAAAAAATAAAGGCTGAGAAGCTCTTAATAGAATACAATAGAATCTGATTAAATGTAAAATATGTACGTATATATACATATATATATATACACATATATATTAGAATGGTTAGATATTTGAAAATATTGGACAAACATACACATACTAAGTACAATATAAGTATACATATGGCTGGGAAGATGACTCATTTGGCAAAATACCTGTTGCACAAGCATGGATACCTAAATTTGGATTTTCAGGAACACCTAAAATGTTGTGGTGATATTATACTCCTGTAGCCCCAGTGCTAGATGGGGAGAGGGAGCATAGATAAGCAGATTCCTAGGTCATTAATCATGCAGCCTGATACAATTAATGAGTTTCATAATCAGGAAGAGATACTATCTTAAAAAGTAAAAGTAGAGAGCAGCTGAAATAACATGCCTAATGTTGACATCTGGCCTTTACATGCATGAGCACACATCTGCACATACACTTGCACAGAAATCTGCACATATTCACACTAACAAGAACAAATACCAACAAACATACAATGTCATATACACAAACAATCAAGAGTGTGCAGGGTGTGTAAGTAACCTCAATCAATATTAATACTTGAATTTTGAGCATACTTATAGGATTTTCAAAAAATCATTTTCTATTGGTTAATGTATAACAGAAGGCTAACAAAACACTTACTTTATATCTTTGACCTAATTTGTCTTTTCTCTGTTAATTTCCAAAGCTATAAAATAAGGTCATATATTTGTCAAATATTACAAATACTTGAACATTTTAATTCTAGAAATATTAAGGATGAAAAATCAGTGCAAGTGCTGGTGCATAATGACACAAAACCCAATTATTTCCTTTAAAACTATGTTCATAGAAATCATATGTACTTAAATAGGTTAATGCTTGTGTGTGCATATGCTTACATATTCCTCTGTGTGTGTGTGAGTGTGTGTGTGTGGGTGTGTGTGTGTGGTGTGTACATTTATGTATGTGTGTGTGGTATGGTGTGTATCTGTGTGTGTGTGTGTGTGTGGTGTGTGTGCATGTGTGTGTGTGTGTGTGCACGTGTGTGTGTGTGTGTGTGTGTGTTTGTGTGTGTGTGTGTGTGTGTGTGTGTGTGAAAGTCAGGAGTCTTATTAGTTGCATGCTGGAGATCTGGATTTTGGTCTACAGGCTTGTGTGGCACAGTGTGAGCAGACTCCTCCACCCTGAGTTAATAGGTTTTATACATCAAATATATATTAATGGGTTTCACAATTAATAATATGAAGACAATTGGGATCATCAAAGTTGAATGTGCCCATGTATTAAAGAATATATTACAGTTTCCAACGTACTGGTGTGAATTATGAACTTTTAAGGGAAACCATCTAATGCAGATAATCAAAATATCATTTTGGCATAGAGAATGCTTTTGTAAGCGCTATGAGTTTAATCAGGAAATTGAACATATTTTGGGTTATACTATTGAAAATATAAATCAAAGCAGAAACATTCTGAACTGCTTGCATATTAGTTAAACTGTATATTCCTTTATTTTTATAAGTTCTGAAACACATGGAAATGTAGCATAAAATTTTGTAGAAATTCTCATTAGACTAAATGTCAATGTCTACAAACAACCATGCCCACAGGTTTTTCATTTTTTTTCTTTTAGTTTCAATAATTCTTTCTCCAATGTTATCGTCTACGTGTTTTCAATCCAATATAAGTATAAGCACATTACACTAGGTATAAATTGAGGTATAGAGCAGGATTCATCTTTTATGGCACCAATTATTACAACAGCTTAAGCAGAATTTTGTGAGAGTGCATTTGTGCTCTCTGGGATGTAGGTACATGGACTATCCCCCTATGACACTTAACAGATATAGGCTAGCAGTGGACAAAAAACTAAACCTTGAGAACAAGTACAGAGAGTCACTTCAGCTTCCCTAGGGAAACTGTACATTGTGTAAAGTGTATCTTTCTTTGAGCTGCAAATCTGATACAGAGACTAGTTAACCTGGCACTTCTTTTCTTTTGTCTTAATTGTAAGTTACATCCAGAAATACAAAGTGAATACAATCACATAGAAGAGAAACATCACTCCGAAAGTGATCAAGCGCAGGTGTTATCTATGGACAGTGCTGTCTTAGAGTTGGGTCTGCTATTTCAGTGATCCTGTTAATAAAGATGTCATTAGATCTCTGTTTTAATGCAGCAATTTCCTTACAGATTATGCCTTATGCAGCTGAGCTGTTATATTACTAATTTAGCTTTTAAAACTACTAGGATCAGAAATTCATGTAATGCTGGGTGATGGTGGTGCATGCTTTTAATCACAGCAATTGGAAGGCAGAAGCAGGCCAACCTCTGAGTTAGAGGCCAGCTTGATCTAGAGAGTGAGTTCTTGAACAGTTGGGGCTACTCAGAGACCCTGTCTAAACAAACAAACAAACAAAACAAAACAAAACAAAACAAAACAAAAGGCAAGAAATTCTTGCATTTCATAGGGAATAAAAGAACACTGAATACTGAGAAAAATTACTTTAAAAAAAGCTATGATCTTGTAGCAGACAGCTTAATGAACGTATTCTTTTGTAAGTACTGCATACTCTGTCTTCTTTGTGAAGCACAGGCACAAAATTTAAGAGCAGTAAACCTAGCTGTACTTTGGGTAAACGTATATACACCTAGCTCTATACCTGGGTATAAAGGTGGCAAGTTTGCCTGGGAGAAATGTTCTCCAGATCCTGAAAGACATGCACCATATGGAATATTGTAACATTCTTAAACAATATAAAGCAAGGAGGTTGAGGGAAGAGTGGGAAAGAGTAAGAAGTGACTCCAAGATTTAACTCTCTAGTAATACTTAATTTTTATGCATGAATATTTCACTTTACAGTGAGAACAGATTAAATAAACTTTGCTTTAATATATATGAAATGCTCAGGGCAGTTAGAAATTAGGCATAGTGATATTGAGAGATGGAAGTACTTTTCTCCTATGCAATTGACTGTCCTCAAGGTTGTGTGTAGATGTAACCAACCGCCTTATTAAATAATAAACACAAAGCCAATGTAAGGATGAAAGCCCAAAGAGGTCAGAGCTAAGAGTCTTACCTGCTTTTCCGCCAGCTAGCTTCTCTCGCCCAGAGACCTCTCCGAAAAGGAACTACTCCCTGTGTGTTCGTCTTTAAATAGGAGTTCTGTTCTGCCTTCTCATTGGTTGTAAACCCAACTACGTGACTGCCTTGTCACTGCCTCTCTGTACAGACCTCCAGGTCTCCATGGTTGGTATTGAGATTAAGGGCGTGTGTCTCCAATGCTGGCTGTATCCTTGAACACACAGAGATCTACCTAGTTCTTCTTACCAAGTGCTGGGATTAAAGGCGTGGACCACCACCGCCCTGGCTTTCGCTATGGCTTGCTAATAGCTCTGACCTCTAGGCAACTTTATTTATTAACATACAAATAAAATCACATTTCAGTACAAATAGAATACCACTATAGTTGTGATCCATTCCTATCTGAGAACTCAATCTGGATCTACCCCTTGACAACCCCCAATATGTAATGAATATCTACATGGCTTGATTTTTCACCATACTCTTTTTTTCTCCCTCAAACAAAACATAAAAGTGATATTTCCATAATGACAAATGTGTTTCTGTCTTCCAAAAATAAAATGATTTTCCAGAACAGCAATTTCTAGGTATGCTGTAGTTGGACATACTTCTAAAGCTACTAATACCATTAAACATACTAATACGACCAGATAGATAATGTCTATCTATCGGTATTCCAGACAAAACAAAACAAGGTACAAAACAAAACAAAAAGGCTTCTTCTCAGGAATGCCAAAAGCCATGTTTCCCATCTGTGTCTTCTTTTCAAATGGCCACTACAAATGCTTCAGACATAGCCGTTATTGGACATATTTTTTTCTCTCAGTCATTCTGAAAGAAGGCATATGATATGAAGCAAGAGTCATTAATGTAGGACATCAATGTTAGCAAACCACAAGATAAAATATTCAACATTCCTGACCTATCTGTAAATTAGGAGCAGCAAGAATGGATAAGATCCTGTTTCAAATTTGAAGGAGTCATGTGACAATAAAACCCTTGGAAGATTTGTAATCCTACCTTTACTCTCTCTGCTCATACTCTGCTAAATAGGTTTTATCTCTTTCTACCTGTGATGTCTATTTCCTTCTCGTTCATGTCCTCTGTTAGGTCTTAATATTCCATCAAATCCAATGTTCTGTTTGCACAAGATAAAACACAGCTCCTCCTTCCCCAACAAATCCCATCAACTTTTTAAATTTAATCACAAGTGCTTTTCAGAAAACATCAGGTGACATAGTTCCTTAGAAGCAGAGATCTACCGACTGGGAATTGGATTTACTAACCTTTTTCTGTAGCTTCACTGCTCAAAGTAAACACCTGTTTTCAATTCTTCTATGCTTTATGATAACGTTCTTGATGTTCTAAATCATATACAGAAACGGTGTTTATTTCTAGTCATTAGAAATGAATACATAACAGTAACAGAAAAATCTTATAACTGGATTTCTATATTGGGGGAGAGTACACTTATTGTCTCCATCAGTAGCTGTGTCAAAATTTGTGCTATGTACTTAGCTATATCTTCCTCAAGAATACTAAGTACTTCAGGAAGAAGGCACAACAAGAAACTTTTGTTGGAGCCATATGAGAACTAAATACCAGAATAAATGGGGCACATGAGGGAGGCTGAGTGGAAGGTCTATTTAAAAGAGGATAGCTAAGGGGCAGGTGTTCCCTATAGCAGAAAGCAGAAAACAAAATGGATCATAGGAACATACCTTGTTGAAGACACCAGAAAAATACGATCTTGCCTCTTTCATGTATTTAAAACCAGATTTGTTAAGTTTTGTTCCCAGATAGAGATTTGTTACTGTGCTCCCAAGTTCTGCATGCTGGGTTCTGGTGAACATTCTCCTAAGAAGTTGTCCTGAAGAGCAGGAACCCTCTGAGCCACATTTTTAGTTCAAGCTGCTTTCACAGGCTGTGTGGGGTTTTGCCTTCCTGTCATCTTTGCTGCTGTAGTCCAGTGCAGCAGCTTTCCCTTCAGTGGTTCTGGTTTCCTTAACAATTACAGCTGTTTCCTCAACAACATCTGGATTGCAATCCTCTCTTGAGAGTTCCTTGTCTATAGCAATTAGTTCATTATCTTCGAATTCAGTCCCAGGTCACTTCCCTGAATATGACAAATCCAAGCACGTAGTTCTTAGGCTTGTGGAATTGCTTTGTTGCTGGAATGTAGAATTTCATGTTTGGGGATAGAATAGCTCTGGCATGCTAAAAGCATATAATAATATGCCTTTTGGTGGGAGCTTGAAAGACAATGTTGAGAAACATATACTATGCAGTTTCAGAGGGGATTAAAGGCATTATTAAGAACTGAGCTAGGAGCCACTTGGATGAAGTTCGAGCCAAGAATCCAGCTTCATCCTGATAATGTGCTAGAATTATAGATACACCCCACAGTGTCCAGCTTTCATGTATGTTCTGGGGACATGAAGTCAAGTCCTTATGATTGCAGAGCAATCAGTTTACTTACTGAACCATCTCCCCAGACCCAACTTTTCTACTATTTTCATCAGACAAACATGCAGGATGGGAAATGCAGCTTTTCTCTATTCATTTTTTCCCACAGACATCAAAGGATCTCTATATATTAAAATTTGAGATATATTGGATTATAAAGAGAAACATACAGAAATACAAGGTAAGGTCAAAATAATTCACCTTAGGATAAAAAGTCAGCCAAGTCTCTGATTTCGTGATTTATTTTTAAAATACATAATTTACGATAGTATTTTCAATTACTGCATTATTTTCAAAAGGAAAACAGGCAAACCAAAACGCCATGCTGAGGCTCAAGCTAACAAAAACACCACAATGACAGTATATGAGGCGACAGTTGGTTAGAAAACTAACATGAAATATTTGAAAATATTTCATTCACATTAAAAAGAACACGATTTTACATTCCAAAACCTCTGAAATGACGAGAATGTATAAAATTGACAGGTGTCAGGAAATGCAGCTTTTCGTGCCTCGGCAAGCCTAGAAGTAAACATGATTGTTGCTGTCATCCTCTCATTAACTGAGTTATGTGTATTATTAGTGTCTTGTGTGTGTTACACTTAATTGCTTTTTTAACTCCCTCAACAAAAATGACACCATGATTCAGTCTGCACATAGCTGACTGAATGTGAGAATGAAAGCAGGCAACAGGCCTGATTGACACGTGACCTAAAGTAACCCATGGCAAGATGGAAGAAAAGCCTTTTGAAATAGATGTGGATGGAGTAAAAGTGTCAAATGATGATAACATGTGGTGAGCAATCAATCAATTTTATGATTTCAAAATGCTGATTTCATGTCTTTGTTAGCACTCAGACCTGCCCCTGGCCCACCCAGTGCTCTGACAACATCATCTTATGCTAAGTCCTCTTTGAGAGAAGATCCCTTCTCTCTCTCTCTCTCTCTCTCTCTCTCTCTCTCTCTCTCTCTCTCTCTCTCTCTCTCTCTCTTCCTTCCTCTCTCCCAGTGGGGTAGTATGCACTTCCTCCCTTCCTTTTCTTTCCTTTTCTTTTTCTTTTCTTCTCCTCTTCTCAGACCCTGCATGTTTTCTCTTTCTTCTCCCCTCCCTCCCCCCTCCCCGTCTTAATAAAACTTTCCACGTGGGTGCTGCCTGCATGGTGTGAGTGACTTTTTCACCGCGCCCCTTGAGTCCACCCGCCAAGGAGGCC
>CABHPH010120326.1:0-10229 GCA_902168325.1 Peromyscus nudipes
TTTTTTTTTTTTTTTTTTTTTTTACCGTTTCCTTAGAGATAGTAAAGAGCCTGAGTTTGGAACTGAATAATGAGGTTCATTTGGTTTTGCTTAGGGATGTTCTTGATAATTAAATATTTTCTATAACTTAAAAAATGAAGTATATAAGACACCAGCATGGCCACATTAAATGATATGTTTAAATCTTATGTTTTGTGATTTTTTTTTTTGTTCTGGTTGTTGCTAAGGTCAGTAACTGGACTCTGGAATCCCTACCAAGGCAGACTTACCCATCCTTCTTCATTAGGATATTGTAATTGTCAAACAATAATGAAAGTCGGAGACTTAGTCAATGTGACCACATCAAAAGAGAAACAAAGAGGTGTGGAGACACTTCTCTCTCCCCACTCCATCTTTCCTGTCCTGACACAGTTTAGTTTTAAATAGAGGTTAAAAGATATGCACATTTGAGCAGTCTTTTCTGTCCATCATCATCTGGACTTCATTTTCTCCTGGAAGGTGGTCTGATGAGTTGTCAAAATTGTGTGAAATCAGAGATAAGTTCCTTCTCTGGAATCAGCCTCAAGCTTTTTCCTTCTCCCTGAATAAGAGTCTGGGGGACGCTAATTTCTTGTAGCCCATTGTCTCAATAGTTTGAGAGCCAAAGGGAGTGGTACTAGAGTCCCTCCTTAGATCATCTCCAGTGCTGCCACGGCAGTTACGTGGTGAGAAGCATTTTCGTTCTTCAAAGCCTAAAGCGGAGCCCAGTTTCCCAGTTCCTTTGTAGGCAAAGGTGACTTCTTCAGCCTTCTAAACTATGCAGTCTGTGAGCTACCTTGCCCATTTTTGACAGTGAGAAAGAGGGTCAAAACTAAGTTTCAAAATAAAAAGTTTTAAGCTAAACCTTATTTTTAATAGAAAGTGCATATTTTTATGTAAATAAAATCTAGAGGGTTGTATTGTTAGATTTTCGTAGGGGGTCTCCTGTTAGTTTTCTTTCTGTTCTGACTAGGACAGGCTGGGTCCCTGAAATGTTTAGTCAGGATATTTAATTTCTTGCTTTTTTTTTTTTTTTTTAAGAGAAGTGAGCCATTTTTCCAACAGAGGGCAGTGTTAGCTAAAACAATCAGCATTCACCAAGGACAGAATTTGGAAGTGTCCTCTGCAAGGCGTTGAAAGGACACGGGGAAACAATTTCTTTCTTTCATTCCTGGGTTTGTAGCTTTGACCACAGTTGCCATTTTTAAAAAATGAAAACTATATAAAAATTCTCCTAACTGTCCCTGACCTCCAAAGAAGAAATTGAGAAAATAAAGGCAACATGCATAGAGGGAAGGTTCTAGTTATCCTGACTGGAGTATGAAAAAATCCTGACCCTTGCTGTTATGGTGGTGTTTGGCTTTGAGATAAAGGAAGGTCTATGAGGAGGTACCACAAGCTGTATCAAGGTGGGATTCCTTTTGAATATTTTCTGAATGTGTTTGATGCTTCTGGTTTCTGAAGGAAAAAGAGCTTGGTTCAGTTTGTAAATTGGGATATCCAATTTGGCATACTTGACTTTAAATATTAAAAGATGCTCAGTTTTCAGAGCTGAGTTCTGTTACTATCTTCTTAGACAGGAATCACGAAATTATAGTTGGTTAATGTCAGGAAACACATATTTGTTAAATGTTTACTTGGTTTATGGAATTACAACCATAAGCAATTTATTCTATGCAATTTTCAAGACACATTTGAGAGGGTTGGCAGAATTCACTTTTTCTTATTGAAGAAGAAAGAGTGGGAGAGAAGTTAAGCAGCATCAAGTCTCCCAGCTGGGGGCAGAAGTAACGACTGAACTCTGATGTGAAAGAACAGGCTCATTCACCTCTCTAGACTTCCTGACTTCTGGCTAACAGACTGGCTCTGGGAACTCTTGAATCTTTGACTTATTGCAGTGCCCAGTTATAGAAAACGGTGCTTCAGTGTATAGACAGACATACGTATGTCAGTGGTCAATGGTTTTCCTCCCTACCAAGTGTGTGTGTGTGTGTGTGTGTGTGTTGGGGGAGTTGTGCATGTAAGTATGTGGTCGGGGAGTTGTGCATGTGTGTGTATGTGTGTGTGGTGGGGGAGTTGTGCATGTGCATATGTGTGTGTGTGTGTGTGTTGGGGGAGTTGTGCATGTGTGTGTGTGCATGTGTGTGTATGTGTGTGATGGGGGAGTTGTGAATATGCATGTGTGTGTGTGTGTGTGTGTGTGTGTGTGTGTGTGTGTGCACAAAGGTGTAGAAGCCAGAGGATAACATTGGGTGTTGGCCTTTAGGTGTTATCACCAGACACATTTAAATCAACCAAAAAAGAAAAAGAAAAAAAACTAATGAACAAATAAACACTGTGTCTCATAACAGAGGCTGGGCTGGATGGAGCGAGGCCCAGGTACCCAACTGCCTCTCTTCCCCAGAGCTGGGATTACAATGCGAGTCACTACATCTGTTTTTCACGTGGGTTCTGGGATTGAACTCAGGTCTTCATGGTTGTAAGGCAAACCCTTTTCTGACTGAGCTGTCAGCCTAGCTTCTTCTGACCTAATCTTCGCATTTCTTGCTGTCTTTAAGAAGTGTACATTTTAGAATAAATTTCCCGCCTTATATGAAAAGGCCAAATAAGTATTCACCCCCCCAACCCCCACCAAAAAAAAAAAGATGTTTTACCATGAAGACATTGAAGCTGTGGAAATGGATGCAGACTGAAGATCCTGTTTAGATAGGTGGTTCTGTTGGTAGAATTATATATATAACTTTAGCCCATAGTTTGTTCAAAGCTCAAACATGCCTGTTTTTTTTTTATTTGGGTTTTTCATGGTAGATAGGGAAGTAATGAAAAGCCTGGAGAAGAGGAATAGATGACCTGAAGGGCAACTTCTGAAGGAACATCATCCAGACCAACCGAAAGAAGTAACCATCCAAAGAGTCAGGAGGGCACTGGTAGAAGACTGGCAGTTCTTGAGAAAGTCCTAGTGAGGAAGAGGCCAGGCCAAGGGTCCTGGGCTTCTAGAGGAAATAGACATGATCTCACTCAGACCCTTCATCACACCCCAGCCCACTAGCCCGAGTGAGGCTGACTGCAGCGGCCTCTCCACCGCTTCAGTCTGTTTTCCACAAACCGTGCAGCCAGCCTGACGAAGAGGATTATTAGTAGCACAGAGAGATTCCTGTCTTTTTTCTTTCCACTTTTTTTTTTCCATAATGAGTAAACACAGAGGTCCAGGCAGTCAAAGGTGAAGGCAAACACAAGTGCTTTCAAAGCCATCTCGGAAACGAACACCCGGGTGCTATGTGTGTCTCATAACCCTACACAAAACTGACAGTCGCCAGCTGTTTTCTGAGCTAAACACTTTCCTAAAGAGCCGAAAGCCAGGAGGCAAAAAGGGAGAAAGTGAAAATAACTTCTCTCCTCCCAAACCACAGATGACAGATCAGCCAGAAAGGACCCTGGAGGAAACAGGAGTCAATGAGGCAAAAGTCCTTGCAAATGACCCTGGCTGCTCCTCTCTACCGCTGCAGAGACGATCCACCCAAATGCCCTTCTAGCAGCGCTGCATCGGAACCGAGTCTCTTGAGTTATACTATGCACTTGCTCTCAATTGTGAAATGATTAGGTCTGATAACACCGATCTCAGCTTTTAGATATTTTCGTACAGTATTTGTCTTCCTCTATTTCCTATGTCTGTCTCTTTCTCGAAATATGGGAAAGACTTAAAACGGACTCTAATTCTCACTTTCGTGGATTCTGTGGACTTTTGTAGACTAACCCTGGAGACTAGACTTCTCAGGGCTAGATATTTATTATTGTTTAAAATGTGGTCTTCATTGGGTGGGGTGGGGAGCAGGGATTTAACACAGTTGAAATGAAAGGAAACCTAATTTCAAGGCTCTATCTGATGTCAGTAGTCTTATGAGGGGGCATATGATGTGGGCAGCCATTTCAGGGGTGATTGGACATGGGCAGGCATTTTATTTAGTAAAGCACTGTAAGAAGTATTTTTCAGCTGTACTTAAAAGATCTGGAAGCTACTGTGGAAAAGGGTTTGAAAGCTAAAACATATTACAAAATAACATGATTTTAAATCACTTTTGTGAATTTATTAACCCTGGAGATGTGAAAAAGGGGTATGTCTTCAAAGCATAGGTCTAGGATGTCATTCTAGACTGGGACTGTACTAAAGTTATAGTGTCAAGCATGGTTCTGTGCTGAGTCTGGTGAAGGAGCATCTGAGCTCCGTTATCTGGTAGTGACTTTCCTGTTGGTTACTCTTCAGTTTCTAGATTAGTGGCCCTATGTTACCCTTACGTCTTCAAGTTCATATATGAGCTGGCCATGTAGTAGCAGTGCTTTTGGAATTATGAAGATAGATGGTAGCCAAGTTTAGTGACAATGAATAAGGAGGGAAAACCAGGCACAGAAGCAGGAATGATGAGAAAGTAGCAAGACATCAGTAAGTTCTCTCTATGGAGAGAACTGAGAGAATAATCTATCCCTTCCTCACCTGAAAGCCACAGATACTCCAAGTCAGTATGGAGCATTATCATACAGTACAAGGAATGGGAAATCAATTCATTTTATTTGGCTATTAAGGATAAAAATGGGACCTCTGAGGGTTGTGTCTATCTAATTATATTTGTTTGCCCTTTTGTGTGGAATTCAGTTGGGTGTTGTATGATGTGTTCCTTTAAAGCTTGATGTGGAGTTGTTTGCAAGCTCTGCATATTTGGTTAGCTGAAGGTGGTGTAAAACTATCATTCATTTTGCAGACAGGCACTTTAGCCCTCATGGTATATTTTGTTTGAAAAATATTGAAGTTTTTCTGGTCAAGAATCTGCATAAAATCAACTTGATTCTTTCTGAAGAAACATTTAGTAATTGACAATTGTCATGTGTTAAAGATTGAGTTAGCCAGAAATTGGTTAGTATTCCAAAAACTTGAAAGAAATAAAATGAGGGAGAAGCCATTTATTTGAATTCATAGCTTCAAAGGTCTCAGTCCATGGTTATCTTATGCCATTGGTGGGCAGAATCATGGAAGAAGGCTATGGTGGAGCACAGCTGTTTACTTCATATTTGCCAGTAAGCAGAGAGAAAATACAGGAAGAGAATAGGGCAAGATATGGCTTCCAAGGACAGGCCCACAGTGATTACTTCCTCCCAGTAGGCCTTACCAGCTGAAGTTTCCAGACCTCCTAAATTACAGCACTTATTGGGGAGCAAGTATTTAACACACAAGCCTGTGGAATAGATTTTCATATTCAAATAATAATGATGTATATATTTCATTCTTCCCTTCTCATTCATCCATGTTTTAGGGTCTACGTAATTTTCAGAAAATCATTTACTGTTACCATAACTTGCCTAGCAGGACAAATATATTTTACAGAGACACTATGTTCCTCAATCTGCCAATTAGATTATTAAAACAATGGATGGTGAGAAATTGGAATTTCTTCAATATTTTCATGCCAGGAGAAGAGAAAACCTGACTCAGCCAGAACTGAAACTTTTCTCCTGAAAAGGGATTTCCCATAGTACTGACAACATGTCAGACAACCCTCCTGGAGAGGCTGAAGCCCTGCCACTAATGGTTGGGGCCACTGCTGGGTCTGCTTATATAACTCTCTCTCTCTACTTACATCTCAACCTTACTTCGGAGCCAGAGGAAGGACTTCGGTGGGAAGGGGCCACTGGATCTCTTTGTCCCTCTTCCCAGTGTGGCCATATTGAATGATTCTCTTTTTCTGCTTTTTACTACTAAATTGCATGCTTTAATGGGCTTATGGAAGATGAATGATTGAACCTAGCTTGCTGAAGCACAGGCTGGGACCCGAAGTCTGGCAACATTACTATGAAAAACAATGGAAGAAAAGTTTCACATTTCTCAACACCAGAGAGTAAAATAGAAGTTGTTCTTTTGTGTTCTCCAAATAGTCAAAAATATGGTTTTGTGTGTGAATTATCTCTTTGCACATATTTTATGAATTCAAGATCTTTCCTCATCTTTATATTCACCTTGTACTTCCTTTTATCCTTCAGTTTTGGCCATAGCATAAGAAGCTTGTCCTATGGTGGTTTCCATCTGAACATAGATAACACACTAGGAAAAAAGGTTATATTGACTTTTCAGTTGATTCGATTTATTTTGTGTCTGAATCTTTGTACCATTTTTACTTGTTAGACTTGTTTTCCTTGGAGGATTCCCTTTTGCATTTGAATCTATTTGATGTTTCCACTTTGCTATTTGTTTGACTCCTTTAAATGCTTCAGATTTCCACGTCTGCTTCAGCTTGGCAAAGGAATCAGTGGGATGGCTTAGCCTGACTTTGTAGTTCCCGGGAAAGCCTTTCACTTCACATGGTCTGCTCATGGCAGTGTAAAGATTCCTTTCTGGTAGACTACAGTCTAACTCTTTGCTGCCTGTCCGGTGGGATTTCTCACTGGTCTATTTCATACACCACAGTCTATGAGTCTGGCACATAGCTATGTTACTACTTGTGGGAGTTCATAAAGATTCCAACTTGTGGTTTGACTCAAGATCAGAGAGTCAGTTTGTGTTGCTCTCCAAGACTGCATAATAGGGTACAAAGGCATGGTTGCCAGGTGTCTTATGCTTTAAGGCCTAATCACAAGATGTTTTGTGGTGGGGCATGATTACCAGATGTTTTGAAGGGTCTATCCTTGGTTGTACATTGTGCTTTGATTTTGAAAGGGGAAGGTCTTTTGCCTCTCCCCTTGCTAGTGTATAAAAATTCCATTAGAAATAAACTTGAGGCTGCTGTGTATTGACCCAGGGCCCTCCTGAAGCTATCCTATGTCTCTGTCTTTCTGTCTGTCTGCATCTATATTTCTTCCTGTTATTTCCCAATTCCTCACTCCTCCCTTCAAGGGACCCTTTGATAGGTTGAGGCTGAAC
Source organism: Peromyscus nudipes (assembly GCA_902168325.1). Taxonomy (NCBI): domain Eukaryota; kingdom Metazoa; phylum Chordata; class Mammalia; order Rodentia; family Cricetidae; genus Peromyscus; species Peromyscus nudipes. The sequence goes on from CABHPH010120326.1 coordinate 6,923, forward strand.
CCCAACACTGGGCCCCAACAACTACTGGAAAATTCTGTCTCCTGAAGTAGTCTCCTGTTGCTAGTCTCTTGTCCAGAAAAGAGAAGACACTTGTGCAGGGCTGGCAGTCACCTCCCATGTCATGGTAGGTTCAGTTTACTTTGATTGTAAGAGTCAATCCCAGTTCTCTCTGTCTCTGTCTATCTCTCTGTCTGTCTGTCTGTCTCTGTCTGTCTGTCTGTCTGTCTCTCTCTCTCCAGTAAGTACAATTTTCACAACTGTTCTTCCACAGAAAACAGACAGGCTAAATCCTGAATATTCTTGCATTAAATTGGGTCTCTTGCCCATTTGTGTGACTACATACCTGTTTGGACTATGCTGCATTGTGTAGCAGGGATGAATGAAACAGATTCTGAGATGAAAATTTTAAGTTCTTCCAATTTTTTGCAGGAAAGTTTGACTGAGAAAATAATTCATTTGAGGATGACTATCTTTATTTTCACATACTCTTAATAAGGTATGTGCTTGTTAAGTCACACATAACAGTTTAGAATCACGCATATGTGTACAGTGTGATTAAAGATTATTTTTAAAAACAACCCACTCCTTTTCATTTATTTTGCAACTTTTTCTTTAAGGCAATGAGAAGACTTCTCAACTAGAAAAAGTAAGATTTTCAGACCTGCATTCCTTGAACCTGGCGAGGCAGAGCATGGCTCTGCCCTTGTTCTGTATAGAGCAACACTATCCAAATTGAACACTTGATCTCTGGCAGAAGACCTAGCAATGGGATTCTGAGTTTGCTTGTGGTCTGATGAGATGCAACATGAATTATTGAGACTTGAAGTTTACAGATAATTCTTGCCATATCTGTATCCTCTTTACTTTAAAAGGAGTTCTTTGAAATTGAATTATGCAAATGGCAATGAGTGGTCAAACATACGTCCAGGAATATTCTTTCAGGATAGCATTGGCAGTTATGATAATCATCTCACCTTCCCAATTGCAACTGCTTTGTTCTGTGGAAAATATAATTCTCAAAATGGTAGCTCATGTATATTAGCCATAATAGTATACATCTTAGAGTAAAATGAGCAGCTGGAATGCACATGCACTCATGTGCACATATCTACACATACACACAATTAAAAATAAATAAATCTTTAAAAAGACAAACATTCCAAAAACTAAAAATAATATATTATCATCAAATCATCTTTCTCGTCAAAGCTTTGCTTTTTAACAACCGTTTCTCAAGGAAGGGGAATCCTTCTTGGACTCTTGTCACTCATATCAATGTCTAGACCTATGAACCTTTTCTCTAAACTATTTAATTCCTCCAGAGAAAATACTTCAATCTCCACTGGGGACTCCAAGTGATATTGAAGCCCATTTCATGAAATAGGCAGAGTTGGTCGAACTTCTTATGAGCAGACTTTTGGCAACTCTCTGTTACCCTATTTCAAACAGATTACTTGTCTTTCACACACATTGAGCTACAATCCCAAAGTTTCCTTTATTATCAATGTTTGAAAGTGCTTCAGGGTTTTTTTTTGTGCTTTTTATCATCTTCTCTGATATGCTGATATTTGTCATCTTTTAAAATAACGTGTCTTGGCTATCATTGTTTCCTTTGCTCTTGTTTGTTTACTTGTTGATACTTTGTGTTTTCTTTTCAGGAAGATTTTGAGCGGAGAAGAGTTATAGACATACATTCTTGGTGCTTTGTTCTGGTGGAAATCCCAAGGGACTGTAAATGCATTACAATGTAGCCGGAAAGGATGTGCTTCCTAGTAGATCTGTATGACCTCTGAGAGTGGGTCTATAATCCTTTAGCACAGGCTTTTGTGGTAAATTTGCTTGCCTCTAGAATGCAACATAAATGTGATTTTCAAAATTGGCCTCAGATATAGGAGCTGCAAAATATTTTTCACTTGGCTCACTCCAGGGGGGAGATTTTTGCTTTCTTATTAGAAATAAGAACAGTGATCCTATTGCCACACTGAGCTAAGACAGCCAATGGAAAAGACATTTCAGGCAGTAAGAGCAAAAAGACCCCATTCTCCACTTCTATACTTCAATTTCAATTTCCTTATTTAAAGCATATTGCAGCTTATGAAATAAGCAATTACTCATTTTTGTTTCAACAGTTAGCAAACAGAGGCCAGAGACTGTAGGTTCAAGGACATGGATTAAGAGCTTAGGTGAGGAAGGAATCTCTAAAAAATGAGCCAGACCCATAACATAGCTTGTCTCAAGACCTACATGGGGAACACTGCCCTAAATGATCTGTTCTTTATCATCTTGTAACACACATTGTCATCAGCACAGCTAGTGCACTCACAAGTACTTATTGACCCTCACATATGTAGCTACTAGCTGGTGGGCAACTAGGCTGTTAATGGATGTCTTCTTCATTAGACTGTTGGCTATTTGAGGCTATGGGCTGTATCCAACTCACTTTGTACCTCTAATGCCTAAGGTGGTGGTTGAATTATATTGCACACTTACTAAGTGTTTGGACAATGAAAATAAAACTCTATTTTGTTTAATTATACAACTAGTTCTAATTGTTATAATCAAATAGCATACCGGAGTTATGAGAAATAACTGTCAGTCATTATGATGATGGTAGAGGAGTAGAGATTCTTGCTAAAAGATCATACTTATGGATTCCTCTCTCAATGTCAGATTTCCATGCCAAAGGCTAGTATGATAATTGATTGGGACAACTAGAATTTCTTTTTTTTTATAATTTATTTTATTTTATTTTACAATATAATTCAACTTTACATATCAGTCATAGATCACCCCGTTACCCCTCCTGCCACCCCGCCCCCCTCCTCCCAGGCTGAGCCAAGGGTCTCTACTAAGCCCCAGGTTTCAAACAGCCAATTCATGCACTGAGCACAGGACCCGGTCCAACTGCCTGGATGCCTCCCAAACAGATCAAGCCAATCAACTGTCTCACCCATTCAGAGGGCCTGATCTAGTTGGGGGCCCCTCAGCCATTGGTTCAGAAATAGAATTTCTTATTGCATGTTTTTATCATGTCAGTTATTTGTTCTAAGGCACTATAATTTTACTAGAGGCCTCTTTGAGAACTTAATGTTTCTTCTTTTCCTCTTGCTTCTGTCTGAAATTATCTGCTCTATGATTTGGAAAAACCATATTAAAACCTGAAACTGAGGATCTAGATGCAAGGTTCTGTCCTGTTGTACTAACTCAATAATTTATAGTAAAATGGTTAATTATGTTAAAATAGTATTTTCTGCCTAGTAGCTAAAATGATATAAGCCTATTAAAAAGGAAGATATATCTAAATTAA
>CABHPH010120327.1:0-22834 GCA_902168325.1 Peromyscus nudipes
GGGGGGGTCACCACAACATGAGGAGCTGTACTAAAGGGCCATAGCATTAGGAAGGCTGAGAACCACTGTTCTGTATCATTGGAGAAATCATCCTCACTCATGGCCTCAGTCATCTCTTTCCAAATTCTAGAATAACAGACACCCAATCTCTCTTTCTTTCTGCCAAAACCCTAGTATCTCGAAGAGTGCCTGACAGATGTTCAGTAAATATTGTTGAGTGAACAAGTGCATAAACTCTCAAGTGAATCGCTGGTATGCTGACAATTCTCACTCTTGCCCCATCGTCCAGACCCCTGCTTCTGGAAGCTGTTAGATAGTGACCACCATTGTTGTGAGGTGGTACTAAGAATTTAGTGGAATATTGACGTTTTCAGTAGTTTTCTGGGCTGCAACATTAGGTGGGCCCTCTTGTGTACTGGAGTAGCAAGTTGGGGTATGGCCTTCCTCACTGGGGAATAGCAGTTTGATTCTTCCAATGATATAGATCTGAGATCTTTTGATGGGGAGGGAGGTCCCCAAGAAGCAAGCTGTATGACATTCTTGCTAAGCAGACATCGAAGGAGGATAGCAGGCACATCGGAAACATCTGGTTGCTCATTTGAGGTGACAATATCACCACATTCATTTGGGCAAATGTGTCCTTGTATTGACTGAGCAGGGGAAATGTAATTCCAGGTCAAGTTTAGACACGGGAGAATAATGAGCCTGTAGCCATGCAGTCTCGGTCCTATCAGGGCTTCCAGATCTGTCTCTTGGTTGCCTCCTCTTGCTGCTCCTGCAAATTCTTTATATGCCCATAAAACCTGGCTGTGAATGTCAAAATTGGAGGCTGTCCTCAGTTCCTAGGGGTGCGGTCCATTGAGGATTAGTGTGGCTTGAAATAATTAATTAAAGGAAGGATTATCAGACAGAGGTTTAGAGACTGGATGGCATCTCCTGGCTGACTCATCCTGTCCACCTAATTGCTTCATACCTGTTCTGTAGTATGTGCCCTGTGTTACAACAGTTGCAAGAGCTTCAGCACTCTGTGTTTATGGATGTGTCTGTTCTCCATGTTTCTATAGCATGCTGGTTTGACCTCAGTGTTCTCAAGGGGGAACATAGCACAGCTTCAGTCCACCTTGGGCTTGCATACCTATACCAAATTGCTCCTCCCATAAACAAAGCCCAGGTTTGCTCTTCCTCCATCAGCCAGTTGTAAGAATCCCCCCAAATAGCCGTAAGGAGCTAAGAGAAGGGTGTTAGTGTAACAGTGACCAATGATGTGGAACCCCAGATATCTGCTTTTTCAGCTTGCTTGTAACCTCAGGACTAGCTCACAACTGACACTATGTACCCACTTCTGGGTGGGTATCTAAATGAACCACCACTTGGTGGGTCTGATAAAACTCAGCTCTTAGCAATGAGTATTTCAGATGTGTGGGCACTTGGTAGATTAGGATATACCAGAGAAACAGAAAACAATAAATAGATAAGTATCTTAATCTATACAGGTGGTACTTATGATGGCTCTACATAATGACTGTTTATGCTGGTATGAAAGTGGATATGCATTTAGTAGCAACTATACTTCAAACTTTGATCTTTTTCCAGACTATTAATAAGTTGTCTGATGCCTTCTTGTGATGTAAGGCAGTGGCACTGAACCACAGAAACTTGCACAATCACGAGAATAAGTAACCAATACTAACTTCTATGGTATACTGCATTTGATAAGCAGTGTAAGATATTCAGTACTTTATTAAAAAGCATTCTGTTAGTTGATTTTGCCTAGCTGTAGGGCAATGAACGTGTTTGCAACACATTTCAGTTAGGCTAGGCTAATATATGATGTTCAGCATTTTCAAACTGAAATATTTTTGTTTGTTTATGATGGATTTGTCATGCACAATCTCATCACAAGTTAAGAAGCATCTCTGTATACACACACACAAAGAGAGGGAGGGAGGGAAAGGAAGAGAGATGGAGAGGAGGAGATAAAGGGAGGGAGTGGGAGAGAGAGAGTTTTAGTGAATTGGTCCATACCACTGCAGAGTCTGGCACACCCCCAGTTTGCAGGCATTAGGCATCGGGTCAGGCTGGAGACTGGGAAAGCTGATGCTTCAAGTTGTGGTCCAAAGACAATGTGGAAACAGAGGTCTTGCCTCCTCAAGGGATGTCAGTCTTTTTTTAAAATCCTATTGTCCTGTGTCATGGAGGGGAATTTGCTTTACTCAGTCTTCTGATTTACATAGTAATCAGATTTATACTTTTAGAGTAGCATCTAGACTGATGCTTGACCAAACATCTGACCACCAAAGATCCCTTGGTGTCTCTTAGGCAGGTTCTTTCTGCCAGGGTCCAACAGCACTCTAGAGTTTTCAAAAGACAAGTAATTCTCCCCTGCAGATAATATGGCCTTGATCAGACGCCTAGGGATCTGCATGGTGACTGCCACTGGGATTAGTTGTAAGCTACACATCACATCGTTTTCCATTATAAACTCTGAAATATTACAGGGCCTCTAGTCATTCATCTCTAATGTCAGGGAGCTATTACAGAACTCTTTCTTGCTCTGGGTCCTCCTGGAGGCCAATTGACTCTTAAGACACCCAATATGTGGATCATATCAGGGTCCCCATATGTGAAATATGCTCAGTTCAGAAAAATGAAACCGTAACAGTTGCAGAAAACTGGGTGAACCTAGAAATCATTAAGTGAAATATTGCAGACTCCGACAGACACCACATATTTCCCTCACATAAGCAATCTAGACTTAAGGAGAAGCGGGGCAAAGATCTAATGAGGGGTGGAGGGTGATAGAATTCGCGTGACAGACGGGGGGGGGGAGAGAACTAGCAGGAGGGGGCTGGTGGAGGGTAGGAGAGGAGGAGGGGAGTGAGAAAGAACAAAGTCAACAACACACACTTGGAGCTGACACAAGGAGACCCATCTTTGGTATAGTAACTTAAAAGACTAGAGGTCAACCACCTGCAAAAATAACTACCCCTCAAAATGACAAAACACCTCAAATTAGATTAATATGAGGAAAATTTCTAAAAATAAAGCCTTTTCAAAAAAAAAGGAGTAAAATAAAATCGAAATGTCACTGGAAGCATGAACAGGGACCAATATAAAAAGAGGGGACACTCAGAAGGCAGAGGGGAGGTTGAGGAAGAAATGCATAAACAGTATTAAATGAACATATGAAAGGTAAAGAAAAATGCTACTACTGTACTACTGTATAGGGGAAATAGAAGAGCTACGTGTGTGTGTGTGTGTGTGTGTGTGTGTGTGTGTGTGTGTGTGTGTGTGTGTGTGTGTGTGTTTCTCTAGCTCTTGAAACTTGAAGACTGCTGGGATGGGCTGGTGACCAGAGTGTGAACTGAACTCGGGCCTCTATCTTTTGTGTGTGATGTGCCAGTTCTGCAGAGCCTGAGTGGGGAAGGTTTCTGAGGTCTGCAGAGACATCTTCACTTCAATGGCTTCCCCTTTTGCAAGCCAGCAGGCTCTGCTAGGCACACTTTGCTTCTCAGTGTGAGCTGCGCAGATTCTCCCACTCTCTGAAGTCTTCCCAGTTCGTAGCAACCAAGCATTAATCACCCGGCTAGAGACATGTGGGCTTCAAGTAGTCCGCTGGACAGTCAGTGCTTCCAGACTCCACAGCAATGAACTCCATGCAGACAGAGGGCTCCAAAGGATGAGTGGGCCACCTGCTTACTTCATGCTTAGGGAGGACATCTACTCCCAGGTCTGAGGGTGGGTCTACCTTTCCCCACATAATTTATACTGGCCCAAGCCTCCTGTTGCCTGCATTCTTTGTCTTGTTAGTGTCCAGTCCTTCCATTCTCCAGAACTGACTCCCAAGGCTGTCTCTCACTCTAGGTTGTGTGAGGTTGAATCCAGACTTACGTTGGTTCCCTGTTCTCAGGCCTGCAATGTAGCTCAGTTTTTTAAACATTAGATTTCCTCTCAAGACAGAAGTAGTCACAGCCCTCTGCATAAGGGAAATCCTCCTCACGGTTAACCTACTCATCAGAGAATTCACTGTTCATCAAAACCCGCAGCTGAATTTGATATTTGTGGGGGCAGTGGGTTTGTCCTGTGGGTTGGACGCTGGTCTCCACCAGGGCTTTCTAGTGTATTTTTGGATGACCTGTCAACTTTGTGCCTCGAACAGGGAAGCCTGGTGGCTAGAGCTATGTTGTGATCGACTTTCTTCCTTTTAGCTTGTTGCCCTTCTGGGTTTCTGTGCTGGCTGCTGTCCTAACATTCCTCGTGTCTGAACGCTTTTTCACCAGGTCACCTAGAGGCTGCTTCTAGCCACCCTACCCAGAACTCCCTGCAGCTCTGTTAATGAGATAGGTAACATTACTTAATTCTGCTGAATTTGTTGCCTTATTTCTCGGTCTAAAATGTATGAATTGAATAGGAATACTAATAAGCCAATTTTTAATGACATTTGCCACCTCATTTCATATAAGGTCCAGATCGGTATATTTACCAACACAGCTTTCAGCACTGATTTGTGTCTTTCTTAGTCCTGCCCCTCGACTTTAATATCCGTGTTTCTGTGTCCTCATGTTGTCATGTGAATGTTTTTTACATGGCTCCCAATCCTTTTGGGGATTAGTACATGTACATATTAACGTGTGATATAAATACTCTAATGTCATATACATTCCTGAAGTACTCATGTAAAATAAAAATTCATCTGAAAATTACAAAGCAAATGGGATAGACAGGGTTAGGGAAGACACAAAAACATTATAGACCCATGTGACCGGAACACTAGCACAGATAACGAGCAGGGCTAGCTCTCTGTCAGTCATTCACACTGTCAATCATTGCCTTCCTTATAACTCCTTGAGGAGGCGCTTCCTCCTTTAGGAAGTAGGTGTAGGAGAGCTTTTGCTTCTGAAAGTCTCTACTTTCATCGGATTTTAAAACGCGGTCACATCTGTAGCCATCTTAGAGTTTTCATTCTGGGGCAGGTGTCTTCTATGTACCCCAGGTCGTTAACAGAGGACTCTGAAGCCGTGGAATCAGCTTTTCTTCTTTGCTATAAAGAATGAATTAATACAGTTTTTTTTCTCAAAAGTTTCTCATGTATTTCTAATTCTTTCTTGTTAGTTGCAAGAAATCCTGTTCGATTTCTTCAAAGCAATGTGCCAAACAAAATTCTCTACGAGCAACTTAAGGCCCATGTCACACCATCTTACAAATATTCTTCTGGTCACAGTTCTGTACATAATGCATACAAAAGTCCATTCTCTATGATAGGAAGGTGAGGAAGGCTTTTATTTCATACAATTGCATGGCATTTGGTTTGCCACATAACCAAGCACCAAATTAGTTAATGTTTCATAATGGTTAATTAGGCACCAGCTAATATTGTCACAGTAGTTATGAGAATGTTGGTAACCATGAAAAGTGAAGTCCTCTTATGAAAGAAGCCATTTCAAAACAAGTTTGAAAAAGAAGCGAACTTGAACACCACTGTTGTCTTAAGAGATGGCAGAGGCAAGTCCAAGGGGTCTCTAAATCCAAGTACTGACACGATGTTACAACTCCAGATCGGAGGACACGACTCAGTCAGTGACGTGTTTGCTGTACAAGAGGACCTGAGTTTGACCCCCAGAACCCACATTTTGTAGTGTGCTTGGAATCCCAGGACTGGAGAGGTGGAGATAGGCAGATCCCTGGAGCATGCTGGCCAGTCAGCATAGCATATTTAATTAAGTTCCAAGCCCTGTCTCGAAATAAGGCACTTGAATCAGCACAGGGGACAGTTCTCTGGTTCCCACACATACTCACACACACACACTTTAAAAATAATGTCCTTTAAATCCCCTCTTTTCTAGCAATTACTGCTGTTAATTCTATGACAGCATTCACTAGTGATCTTATCACACAATAGAATCCATTAGCTCATTTCAATAAGCATGAATCAATGTCATACACCAGCAGTCAATACGTCTCCTAGAAATATTCCAAAGAACTCTTCCTAAATTCCATGGCCTATTTGGTTTTTCTGCTTTGCCTTCTTTTCCCCAGAAGTCGGAATTGAACTCCTGCTTTGCGTTGTTGATTGACCTTCTGCCCCAGGATTGGCATGTCTCGCTGATTGTAGCTAGCATTCGGAAGCATATTGCTTTGCTTCAGGTAGTTTGATGAGAATGCCACTTAGCATAAGTAGTGACTCTGGCTCATCACACAGAAAGTATGATTTGAAATAAATGCTCTACCTGCTGCTGTTAAACTTTAAAGACTCAATGCCACTCTCTTCAAGCATTCTTCTTACTTAAGGAGCAAATCACTGCCAATAGTTCTGATATGAAATAAGATGATTTACCTTAAAACAAACCTATAATACATCTCTCACCATTCATAACCTTCTTAATGCTGTCACACCTGGAAACTCAAGTCCCTACTTCTTTTCCTTGTTCCCAATTTCCTCCTCTCATTTATATTTAATAAGGGAAATTGTATTCATTGCCATATTACTTTTTTCTTTTTTCTCTTCCTTTTTAAAACTTTCTAGACACATACCTCTTTTTAAATTCTTTCATTGTTCTGTGTGGACTTTTATTTCTTACCTTGTTTCTCGGTAATGTAATATTTTTTTTCATACTTTTACAATGATCTTGAGCAGAATCACTTCTCTTTCTTCTGCTGGCATTTTCTAAGGGTCTTTGCCCACTCGTCCCAGCCAGTCTTCTGTAATACTCAGCACTTCTTCAGTACGTGGGAGTTGATGTGTGCTATGGTAACCCATTGTTAGTGACCAGCCAGTTTTCTTCTACTCCGTACCCAGCCTCTGGCTTCAGGTATAAGCATGTGACCCAGGCCTGCAGATTGTAATATCCTTTTCTCTGGCCATGGTGATTGTTCCAAATATTAGATTTCTGACTCAGCTACCAAGGCTCCCTCTTCCCTTCCAGAGATAGAAAATTTGACTGTGGCCAAAAATAATTGAACCAACACACAAAGAGAAGCATAGAAAAAAGAGCCAAGGTTTGGAAATCAAGGTTTTGGTGTGTGTGTGGGTGTGTGTGTGTGTGTGTGTGTGTGTGTGTAGGGGGTACATATATATGCATATGTAGAAGAACTGTGGAGGGAAAGCCAGGTGTGGTGGCACACACCTTTAATCCAAGCACCTTGGAGGCAGAGGCAGGCAGATCTCTGTGAGTTTGAGGCCAGCCTGGTTACCGTAGTAAGATCCTGTCTCAAAAAGTAAACAGACAAAATCTGTAGGGGGAGATAGGGAAATAGTTGCTTATTTGATAGCATCCTAGAGTTCTAATATTGTCATATTAGTCATCTTTATGAATATCATTAAAATATGTATGCACTTTTACTGAAATGTCACAGAGAGTATGCCTGACCTTTATACAGGTAATGAGAGAGGCAAGTCAACCTGAATATGTTTCTACGTGTATGCTATCTTGAATAATTAAAAAAAAACACTAATAAAAAGCCTGTGCCTTTGTTGAGATTTGTTTACTCAGGCTGAGCAAATGCCAGGGAATTGAGAAGCTTAAAACAAATTCCCAGACCTGTGGCTTACAAGTTTCAAGCAAATTAGCCCTCCCAATCCTTTGTAACATGAGTGTTTATGCAAAAACAAAATATTTTTAAATAGTCAACAATGGATGGACTCAAGGTATGAAAACAGATAGGACCTAGCCCTAAGTCACAGAAGTTTGTGTTCGTTGGAGGATAGTGATGCCACCTAAACCAGATGATTCTTTTTTTTTTTTAAAGCTGGACTTTTAATTTATTTTAATAATTTATTTAATAATAAATTAATTTATTGACTTTACATCCTGACCACAGCCTCCCCTCCCTCCTCTCTTCCCACTCCTTCCTCCCCATCCCCAATCCAGGCATCAACAATATGCAAGCTGCCTTAAGACCAAGCACCTCCTCCAGTATTCAGGCTGGGCAAGGCAATCCAGCATGAGGAATAGGTTCCCAAGAGCCAGTCAAAGCACTAGGGACAGCTAGCTCCTGTTCCCATGCCAGGAGTCCCACATGTAGACCAACCAACACAACTGTCACATATATGCAGAAGGCCTAGGTTGGTTCCATGCAGGCTCCCTGGTTGTTGGTTCAGACTCTGGATCATGTGATTTTTAAAAAGATGGCCTGAGAAATAAAAGTGCTTGATAAACTATGCGATTTTATGCAATTGTTATTATAGTTATCATTGTATTAAATGATTCATGGTGGCTAATGGGAAGACTCATAAAAATTAAAGACATCTAACAAAGATATCAGATAAGCTTTATTGGGTCAATAAGATTTTATAACCCTATTCCTCCAAATTTCTTCCTTTGACTTGTAACAGTTTATTGATTTATTTATAATCTCCCCCCTAATTCTGTCCCAACCAAGGATTAAAGACTTTTCCAGTCTATTCCATTAGCCACAATGGCCAATTATGCCATCATCTATAGTGACAATATTTCATTTTGTCTACATAAAAGTTAACATGACATGCATTTTTTTTTTCCCTAAGCTCAATTCTCTCACGGTAAAATTGGGAGCAGGTGAGGTTGACATTTTATTTGATTCTTCCTTCTTTCATATTGCTGGAGGGCCAAGAGTCATCTCTTCAATATTTATTGGCATCTGCTTTCAGATTTGATTCTTGAGGAAGGTGATGTAGGTTTACCAAGTTCACAGCAATGTCATTTGCACCCAGTCCTGGGCAGGAACATTAGGTGCTGAGGATGTCTCCTGCCATGGTCTTGCCCCGTTGTGCACTCTTGGGGGTATTTTTAGGTCAGTTACATCAGACAGATGAGCTTACAGATGGTCATCAAGGCTTTGATCTGGACCCTTTCATTTGACATTAGCTTTGACTTACATATTGCATTTTCTTGGTCTAGAGTATTTTTAGAAAATAATGCAGGCATAGATGAGCAAAAATCATCTACATCTACAATCAGTTTTACATTCAAAGCATGAGGAGAAGTACGTATGAACAGGAAAGTTTATGCACGAAGAAAGAATAGGTGGACAAGCTAGCTAGTGAGTACTAAGTAGAACAGTATTGAATCACTTAACATTTGTGTAAAGGGACTGCGCACCAGGGCTGTGTCTCCTTTGCTGTATGCATATTGAAAGCAGTGCATGGAATTAATCCTGAAACCATGAGTATTTGTGAAACCAATGGGAAAATTGGTGAATGATTTAAAAACACATTAAATAGGCAAATGGTGGTGATGGCTTGATAAAACACCTTCAAGGGAGCACAAATGACCATCTGTAAATAGCTCATGCCTATAACCACAGTACTTGTGAAGCCAAAGCGGGAGAAATATGACTTTTGAGACTAGCCTGGGATACACAGCAAGATTGTACTTAAGAAAGAGAAAGAGGGGGGGAGGGAGGGAGGGAGAGAGGCAGGTTGGTTGAGGAGGAGATGGTTCAGTCAGTGAAGTGCTTGTCATACAAACGTGAGGGCTTCAACTTGATTCCTAGAACCCAGGTAAAGCCATTGTGGTGGTACACACTCTAATCCCAGCACCAGTGAGAACGGGACAGGCAGATCTGGCTGGCCAACTCAGTGAGCTCTAGGCCAATGAGACACCTTGTCTCAAAAGATCAAGATGGATGGTTCCTAATACACAACATCTAAGGCTGACCCTGGTCACCATGCTCATATACGCCTGCTCACTCATGCACACCCGCATAAACATCCACACATTCAGATACACAACTGAAAAAGAAAGAAAAAAAAGAAAGGAAGAGTTGGAGAGGAGAGAGGAAGAGAATTTCATTTGAAATATAGGAACCTTTATTGCAAAAATAAGTAGGATGAGTATGAATAAATATGAAGTAGGTACTCAGAAGAAGTATATATAAAAATAGAGGTAAGAAGCCACTACATTTACATTGATGAGGTTAAAATCAGTCACACAATTGAATAATAAATGAAAACCCAATGCACCTTTAGTAAACAGTTTTTGAAGTAGTTAGTTTTGGGAACTGTTAGGTTCATAGTGCCAACATGCTTCTTTGTGAAAACATATAAAACATTCTGTTGAGTCATAAGTCCCTAGTACCTATGTTTAGAAGCTGAATAAGATTTTAGAGCATATTTGACTTTACAACTTATAATCACAAAGGACTACTTATTTTAGTGGCCATCACCAAAATCTGACAACTAGCCCCATACAGATCACAGATAGTAAAATGGTGCCAAGTCCAACTTCTATTGCTCTGACAAATACCCAAGAGAGCTGGGCATAGTGGTGTACAACTTTAATTCCAGCACCAAGGAGGCAGAGGCAGGTGGATCTTCATGAGTTCCAGGCTAGCCTGATCTACACAGTGAGTTCCAGGCCAGCCAGGGCCATGTAGTGAGACCCTGTGTCAAACAAACAGAACATACCTGAAAGAGATCAATTTAAAAGGAAGAGAAGTTTCTTTTGGCTCCGGCTCTCCGCAGTTCCCTCCTGTGGTTGGTTGTTTTCAGCACCGTGGGCCTGAGATGAGAATGAACATCATAGACAGCAGCGAGCAGCAGAGCAAAGCTGCTCACCACTTGCTCGACAGGAAGCAGAAAGGAACAAACAGGAAGGACCAGGCCCAGACACCCTTCAAAGACACACTCCATGCAGGCCTCCTACCAAGACTTACCTTGCGGTCTCACCACCTGCCGATAGTTCATCAAATCTTGAGTCCAGCAATTTATTAATCCATTAATGGAGGCTGGGCCAATGATCTAACCACTTCCCTGAAGCTCCATGTCTGAACACTGCCTGCATCAGGGGCTAAGCCCTTAAGACGGGAGCTCCTTTGGGGGACTCCTCATACTAAACCATAACAAAGAGGAAGTCAAATTTTTTTTCTTATTGTTTCATTTTAAAGAAGTTTGATGAGAAAACTTCATTCACGTCTTGAAGTGATACAAATATCTTATCAGCCCACACTGACAGGAGCTGCTGTTGAGACCCTGGCAGTTTTCTTTCTTGAACGGGAACTATTTGACTACACTGAACATAAGGCAAGTTGTTTCTTAAGACTCAGAACAGTTCAGTAGGATTAAAGGGCTCTAAAATAATTTGAGGAACACATGACAATCTTTTGACTAAAATGTTTATGTCTGATTCAATTGGAAGGCGAATGTAGGCACTACACTTCATTGAATACAACCTGGTTTTCTGTAGAGCTCTCATCAGCTTAATCTTCCACTGGTCACCAACCTTAGCCATCTTATTTGAAGAAGCAGTGGGAGAATAAGAGCTCAAGAACATGAGGACTGTCGCGGGGAAGAATTCCTGTCACCTCCTCAAATCACAGAACACTGCCATGCCAAGCACTGGGAACCAGTCCTCCTGGACTGTAATTTCATTCATCAGAAATGGGCCCTATTATTTCAAAGAGAAAGGCTAAAACGATGGACATCCACCAGTGCTCCAGTCCCCAAACCAGATTTCCTGGCAATGTGCCGCTGCAGTATCGTTTTCAAGGTTTATCTAAATGTCAATGACCTTGAGGAGAGCTAGGCCAGGGGTCCCTGGGAAGGAAGCTAATATTTGAAGTGCACACCATATATCTGATAGGTATTATGCTAAGATGTTTACATACATCCCTTTGTTTAAATCCTGTATATTTATTTCCTAAGCTTCAATTTCATCTAAGAACAGAGGAATACCTATCTTGAAAGATGATGATCCCAAACTCTAAAGAAACTAGTCTAAAAAAAAAAAAACTATTTTGTATTCACTGGGACTTACAGAAAGTAAGGTAATTAATTGAACACCTACTATGGATCAAGCATTACGTCTTTCATTCATGTTATCTCATCCTTAGTCCCACTTTAAAAATAAGACAAGTGAAATTAGGCAGAAGTGATCCAAGCTATGTTTCCCCAGTGGAGAAATCTCCATTAAGAATTCAGAAAATAGCCAGGCAGTGGTGGTACATGCCTTTAATCCCAGCACTCAGGAGGCAGAGGTAGGTTTGAGTTTGAGGCCAGCCTGGTCTACAGAGGGAGTTCCAGGACAGGGAAATCCTGTCTCAGAAAACAAAACAAAAAGAATTTAGAAAATATTTAGTGAGTAATTATGATATGGCAGGCATTTTTCTTGCTTATAGTGAATAAAATAGATTGTACCTCAAAAAGAATTTTGTCCCAAGTTTCTAGAAAAAAATGTCTAGAGATGAAGTGAGGTAATGGAGTATAAGGGAAAAAAGCCAATGGTACTGTGGGGTCATGGTAGGTAGGGTTAAGATGCCGGTATTAGCTAGCCAAAGGATGATGCTGAGTTGGGGCGAGAGGGTAACTGGAGTGTACAGGAGGGTTGAGGCTGGTGATAAAATAGCACATGTTCAACACCTAGGCACTCTCTAAAGCTATGCCTGAAGGAGGTTGTCTAGGAGAAAAGAATAGAAGGGAGATATGATTAAGAACAGAATTCTAATGGCAGGCAGGGGGGCAGGGGGCAGGGGGCAGGGGGTTCGGTGGACACACCTCTGGAGCCTAGAGGAATGTAGGGCATCATAGGCATCTGGCATTGTGGAAAGCTAGAGAAACATCCCTAAGAAGAAGCCACCACTAGTAATTCTGCTAAGGAGTAAAGTACAGAACTCTGACCTCAAGTTTTGGTAGAATGATTTGTCCATTCCACAAATATTTATTATTAACTATTTACTAAATATTGCTTCAGTGAGTAGGGGATACACTGTGGAACAAAAGTGAAGATCCCTACCTCTAGGGGATTCAAATTCTAGAGGAAGGAAAATACCAAAAAATTCAATAATTGTATATAGCTGGTTATAAGCACTTCATAGGAAATCAAAGCAAGGAAGGATAGCCAGGAGGTAGCTCATACTTGTTATCCCAACACTGGGGAGGTTGAGGAAGGAGGATTGTGAGTTTGAGGCTGGCCTGGGCTAGTGAGTTCTAGACCAGCATGGACTACAAAGTGAAACAGTACTGAAAAAATAAAATAAAAGCAAACAAAAAGCAGGAAGTAGAGTTCTATATGAGGAGAGATAAGATACAGTTCCAAATATGGCAGCCAGGTGACGTTTAAAGACACGAATGAGTAGAGAGGGTCAAGTAGATGTGTGGAATAGAAATAAAGAAGTACATAAGCACACAAAGAAGAAAATATGTAAGTGCCTTGAAAATGCATAGGTTTCCAGTGACTGGAGCAGTGTGTGAAGAGGATCACCAAATGGGGAGTGGGCAAAGTGTGTGGAACTGTTGTCCAAAGACAGGGTTTGGAGCAGGAGACCCTAGCTGACTGACCCCCTTGATAGCGGGATGATAGGAGCTAGTGTTGATTACTGTTAGACCTCTGGGATGAGAGGCAGAAGCAGGCAGATCTGTTAAGGCACATCTCTGGTACATTCGGTAAAAGAAACCAGTGGGTGCTAAGCCAGGAGCAATGGAGAAGCAGTGAGAGGTTGGACTCAAATACTTCTTGAGTGTGGAGCTGGTGAGATGTGCTGATCAACTAGACACTGTCTGAGACTGGTTAGTCCACCATCAGTGTCAGCCTGAGCAACTGGAAGGAACTGGGGGAAACTTCAGGGAATGGGGGCTCATTCTGAATATATCAGGAGGTATAGAGACATTCCTGGGGCAACATCAGAAGCGAGGGAAGAGTTTGGAGACAGAAAAAACAGATGGCTAAAGATGCAAATGTGTGATCTGCTGGGTGCAACCGATGTTTGAATCTGTGAAAACAGATGAGATCAGTGAGTTGTGAAAAAGGTTGTCCAAGGGATGATGCAGCAGGCAGCTGAGACGCCAGAGCTGAAGAGGGAGGGGCCTGCCCTGTGTGGAGCCTAGCAACCTGGAGGGCTGAGAAGGCCAGTGCTGGTGGGAAACCTATCACAGAGTTTAACTGTGTAACCACTATGTGTAATGGCACCTACAGTTGAGTGGTATAGACAAAAGCCCAGCCAAACTCAAGCCTGGGAGAGATGAGGGACTGGCCGTGAGAGCACCAGAAATTCTAAAGCAAAAAAGCAAAGAAACCGGGCAGCATCCCAAGCACGGGGGGTATGAGATATTCGTAAGCCCTAATAGTCATCCCATGTACTGAAGGTAGAGAATTAGTAGAGAGCAAAACTGATGATACAGGTGACAGGAAATTGCTCAGTGATGACCTTAAAAACACAAGTGGGAGATATGGTCTCTGTGGGCAGCAGGGCTAGCTTACCTGTACCGTGTGGAACATGCAGAGGTGAAAAGCCTATGGATGTTCTCTCTTGATGGTATCTTTTCCTTTCAGTAAACTAGCAGTCAAGGTCATTAGCACGGAGTGAGTACGCAGAGACATGTTTGAACTTTGAGAAGAAACAGCTATCAGGAAGTGGGTGGTGAATGGATGAGGCTAATAAAATTCCCCAGCAGCACCCAAAGTCCACTTGACAGTAGCACAGCAAAGTTTCTTTTGCCTTGCTAAGATGCACACACAGAGGATGACTGGAACTATTAGTGAAAGTTTGCTTGAGCAAGGAAAAGAAACAGAGATTTGATGTTCAAGGAATTCATTCATCCTACCCCCAGGCCCAATGATGAGAGGCAGCAGAAAGCATCACTTCAGCTTCAAGGGCAAGCGTCTTCAGGGCAAGGCTGTTTTCATTTACAGCATGGAAGGGAAAACAACATTCATTGGGGGAGCACACAGGGAGATCCGGCTCTTGGTGAGACCTGTTTCAAGAGTGGTGGAGGCTGACTGGTCCGAGTGGGAGAGCAGAAACCAGGCTGAACAGTAGATAGGGGCTAGACCTGGATGAAGGCTGAAGGCAAGGTCACAAGCATATACCTGCATGTGGTGCATGTGTTTTAAGAATCCTGCAAAAGCAAAGGCCATGGGAAGGTCAGGGGATGACCATGATGGGTCCAAAGCATAGTGGGAAGATGAGACTTAGATCACCCAGTTGAAGGAAGTGGTAAAGATGGCTACAGCCACAGAGGTTGACTGGCCTGTGCAGTGGAATAATCAGATATTTCTCTCATGGGTTTATCTATTTGCTCTCTCCTGGAGTGAGGTGAGAGTTGGTAATGTTGGAGATCTGGCAAATGGAAGGAAGAGTGAGCGAGGGGACCAGTGATGAGGTTGGAACAATGCTAGGGACTTGCAAGTGGCCTGTTTGTCAGTCTCCAGTACTCACCTGAGATATGTGGTCCTAAGTCTCAGGTGACATCACTCAACATGGTTGTTCATTGGTCCCCACCAGGCCCTGTTGCTCAGATGCAGATACCATGTAAGTGGCTTAACCAAGACAGGTCTTTCCCAGGTGACTCTGACTGAGGTCAAGGGGTTAGGATGCTTCCCGTGAAGTAGTAAAAATACTGGCCCATGCACTCTTCCTTCTTTTTGAAGCAAGGATGTAAAGAAGAATGGGTAGAGAAAGAGTCTGGATGTCTGGGTAGGGTGAATGAGTGGATAAAGGACATGATCTGGGGTAAATAAGCTGAAAAAGGTGGAAGATGCTGACCTGAGAGGTAGGATGATGGTGGTGACCATCTTTTCTCTCATTAGAAGTAGGGTTGGGGCGTACCTCCGCAGTAGAGTACTTGCCTAGTCCACTGGAAACCCTGAATTGAGTAGCATTTAATTTGAATCTTATAACTGATAGCAATGTACAGTAAGTGCTCTATATCATGTTATAGGTTGACTGTCTCTCATTTTATGCTTGGGACTAGCAGTGTTTAGATTTGGAGATATTTGCAAATACATACAATGAGATATCTTGGGGATGGAAACCAAGGGTAAACACAGACTTCATTTGTTTCACATACAACTTAGATCGGAGGAATTTCATACAATGCTTTCAATGTGTCTCTTCCTTCACTACGACCGGCCACATGGAGTGAGGTGTGGAGTCCATCTGTGGCACCATGTCTGCACTCAAACTTCGTACTCTGGCCTTTTAGATTACAGGTACTGAGCCTGGATAGGCAAGTACTACAGTATGATTATAAGGGAAATCTATACAATTATTTTTATAACAAGTGTGAAGAATACACTAGTCTTAATAGTTCATATAAATTTTATGTATCTAATTAAAATAAAAAGTATTCATTCCACAATTAAGTGGAAAATACCCAGTGAATTCTACTCTTACCAGTGTTTTAAAGATGAAAAAGAATTCTCGAAGAGTGTATACAAAAGGAAAGAACTGAAAGGCAAATATTTTGCTGTTACATGCTTTAAAATAAGCAAATACCAAGTAAAAAAGTTTTTATTCCGCCTCTCTGCCACCTAAAGCTGTAAGAATATAAGCAAGTATTTAATATGGAGGTGATTAAGTGTGACCATTGGGAGTATTCAGTGACAAATTAGTGGCATCAAGAGCATTTTCAACTCATTTAAAAGCAGTCAAGTTTTATTTAAGGCATAATTAGGTTTGTTTTATCCTTGAAGATACTTAGGCATCCCCTTGGCTCACACAATTCCATTTTTTCCGACTGGGAGCTGCGTTGGGTCCATTCCCATCTTCTTCATGGAGACAGCAATGTCAAACAGGTAGTCATAACACTCACACCTGCAGAGGAGGAGCGGAAGGACCGAGGGGGTCAGGACAGAGCTTCCAGCAGTCTCCACCACCACATCTCCCAGCATTAGCTTTGCTTTGTTGCTACATTTGCTACTGAGTTCGTACCAAAAGTTTCCTACTTTGACCCCAACAATTTTCAAACATGCAAAGGAGTCACACTGAATTGTACAACTACATCATTTACTTCTCAGGAAAGATACTACTCACATGAAGTTATATTTTTTTATTATGTGATATATATATATATATATATATATATATATTTTGTTTGTTTGTTTGTTTTGTTTTGTTTTTGCAAGACAGGGATTCTCTGTGTCGTTTTGGTGCCTGTCCTGGATCTTGCTCTGTAGCCCAGGCTGGCCTTGAACTCACAGAGATCCGCCTGCCTCTGCCTCCCAAGTGCTGGGATTAAAGGCGTGCGCCACCACCGCCCGGCATGTGCTATATTTTTTAAATAAAAGTTAAATTATTTAAGATCTGTGACTATTTTCCTCTGTAGCAAACTTCATAGTGCTTTCCTAAATCAGAGCCAATCTAGTCAATACTTCCTGATGATTCAACAGAGTAAAAATCAGGTCTCTATAAATAACAATGACAGATTATTGAAGCTGAAACCAGTTGACCAACAAACACATGAAAAAGTTGTATTTCATTTTAATCCTAAAGTGTGTTAAGTTCATTTTCACATTTCTGAGTGTGATTTGTACCAAATATTCTCGGATTCAGTCTTACATGGTTTTTGCTCTCTCCCACGTCTCTCCCCACACATACACCCCATGACGCCTGACGAGCACTGCACAGGAGTCTGGGTACTCATTCATCGCGTGAGCCATTCGTTCCTTGAGGTCTTTCTCTTCAGGAGTGTTCTCGATAATGGGAACCACTAACACATCATCGTATCTGTAAGACAGAACGAGACATTTTCTCCCACTAAAACATCAATATTCTATTGTAATTTTTCCTGTTAGTAACCAGTCGGACACTCTTTATATCTAAACAGCACTCCATGTCTTCAACTTCAAAACAAGATGTTGCAAGTTATTCTATATATCTTGTATAAACATCTATACCAAGAGATACCTTTGGAATTTGGCAGGCAGCCCTGAGTTTAAAAGGTAGAAATTTGTAAAGTATAGCAAAACCTAACAAAGAAATCAAGATCATACAAGCATTTCCTTGAAGCAATGATAATCAGAACATTTTAAACATGAGATAGGAAATGATACACCTCACACAGAGAAGGATAGAAGAGATGAAACACTAAACTATATATTACATAGTAGGAATATTCCCCAATATAAAAATCACTGTATTTCATCTTCGCAGAATACCAAAATGTCTTGACAGGCAAACCAATCAATGTAGGTGTGGCTTGTGGACCAGGATAGAAAGAACCATCTAGCAACAATTACCAAGGTTATGATAATCCTTTCAGAATAATCTCAAACCTGCTGCATTAGAACTTCTGTTTCCACTTTTTTTCTCAGTAAATTCATGAGTTAAAGTCAGAATGTAATAATGTTCAAGCAAGCAACTTCACCACAAGTAAAACTAGGTCCGTTCTTGAGGTCACTTGTCACCAGTGACAACTCAGACAAGTGTTCCATTGTACATGGTTTTCCCCACACTGCCTTTTCACCAAAGCAGTGAGTAAACTTAGCAAAAATGCTCAAAGTGTTATCTGAAAGACCACTTTCAGGCAGGCAGAGACTAAGCAGCTATCTTGTGATTAACAATTTGGGCAACCATTATTGTAGTAGTATAGACTTGCCCGTGATTCCACTGTAGTTGAGACAGAAGTAATTATACAATACCGTAGTGTAGAAGGAGTGAATTGCTGGGCTCACATCTTTCCCGAAACTAGCCAGAAGAGCGACAGACTTATATTTTCCTATAGCATTCACCACACAGTCAGAAATATTTCCAGGTGCAAAATAACTTCAACGCACAGTGAGACCAGAAAACAAATTCAAAGCATCCGTCATTTCACCAACATGATACTGGTTCTCACAAGTTAAATACAAAACAGAGCCATGGAAGTCCTCTGATTGACTCTCAGTATCCTCTGCACTCTAGCAAAGGCATGTTGTTTCCAAAATGGACGGCAGCTACAGTAACACACGCTCACTTCACCTGGGAAGGAGGCGAGTTCAATGCTGACTTTGTTTTGCTTAGCTCTGCTGCTGAGGACTGAACCCAGGGCCTCTCAAGTTTTCAGCACATACTCGAGTGCTTTAATTTTTACCTTTTGTGCGTAATTTTCATAGTGCTGAGGAAGGTGCTAGGCACACAATAGATAGGAAATCAAATGAGATGAACTTTCAGCACACTGGTTTAAACACATCCAACCTGTTCCCTGCAGTCACAGTAAGACACTGCTGTGGTGTCTTTAGTAACAGGGAACACTTTCCTGTGAAGGGGAGGGGGAACCAGGCTCCATCGGAAACCAGGAAGGGTGAAGGTTCAGAAGAATGCTACCAACTAAAAGCAAGGCTCAGCTTGTACCTGGACACTGGGAACCTGTTTCTTCAAGCCATTCAAGTCTAGATGTACGAATAATGGCTACATTTTTGCAGGCTGGTGGACTTACTTAAATTTAGAAAGAAGGTCATTGTTCTACACTTTTATGTCACCCACATCACAAGTTCTGAAATACAGTCATTTATCTAATTAAAATGAATAGGAAGTTTTTATAATCAGGAGCATATTCTAGAAATACATTAAATCAATATAAAATTTAATGGTAGTCCAGTTCAAGCTTCCTGAAGACAAAACGGAGGTGAGATCTCACTTTCTCAGTGCTGAAAACAG
This sequence comes from Peromyscus nudipes, assembly GCA_902168325.1. Lineage (NCBI taxonomy): Eukaryota > Metazoa > Chordata > Mammalia > Rodentia > Cricetidae > Peromyscus > Peromyscus nudipes. The sequence continues at coordinate 19,330 of CABHPH010120327.1, forward strand.
GGGCTACCCTTGTCCATCTTGATAGAAATTCTAGCCAAGACTTCTGTTCATTTTAATGGAGCAAACATTCCATTATTCATGTTGCTAATAATTCACCCTGGCTGGGGAAGGGAGGAGGAAGCTGTGTTACTGAGAACGCATCTGAAAGTACATTGTTAAGTAGGGTATTACTGAACACAGATCCCACTGTACCTCATTATAAAAAGATCATGGCCTGACTTATCAAAGAGAAGGAAAAAAATGCAAGCCAAATAATTTAATAATAAAATCATACCTGTAATACCCTCCTGAGGTACATTTCCTTATTCCTTTGATCATCTCTTGATGTGTAATTTTAAACTCCCGTCCTGGAAACAGAAGGGTGGCCATGACAGCAGCCTTAGAGTGGGTATGAATCACTGCGCCTGCTCCTGCAGGATGAAGAGGCAGCTGCTCAGTGAAGAGAACTTAGGTCTTTAAGAGAAAACCAACATCTATACCTACGCACATTATGTATGCATATGTTTCATTATGGACTTAACATTTCTGCGGTAGGGAAAAATGGTGGTGGCTAAGAAGTGTCCTAGTCAGTTTCTGTTGCTGTGACAGAATGCTGACCAAAGCCACCCTGGGAAAGGAAAGGGTTTGTGGCATACATATCCTGGATCACAGTCCACCACTACGGGAAGTCAGGGCAGGAACTCAGCAGGGACGTGGAGACAGGAACTGAAGCAGAGGCCAAGGAGGAGTGCTGTTGACTGCCTGGCTCTCATGGCCTGCTTAGCCCGCTTCCTTATACAATCTAGGACCACCTACCCAGCAGTGGCACTATCCACAGGGGGCTGCCACACCAGTCATTAATCAAGAAATGTCCCTAGAGACCTGCCCACAGGCCAGTCTGATGGGGGCAATTCCTCAGCTGAAGCTCCTCTTTCCAGGTGACTCTAGCTTGTGTCAAGTTGACAGGAACTAACAGGCACGTGGAATAACAATGGGCCTTCTTCAGAGGCTGATGAGAGACATGCTTGTACGTCTTAGATACTTGCGAGCTGTTAATTAAAGTCATAATGACTTATTTAGTGAGGCCAACTCTGCACATGTTCTTTAGACCAGCAACTTTCTGCATACCTCTCATGGTGTAAGCATTCATGAAAAGAGGAGTACACTGGCTTTTTTTTAGCTTTTTAGATGCTGGAGGCCCACTTATGTCCTGTTCATTGATGTCACAAACAAACATATCTTCTGGCTATTTAAAGAGAGAGAGAAAAAAAAAAGAAAGTCTTAAAAATAACAATTAGAATGTCTCTACTTGGCATACTTATAGAGTATACGCATGTGCAAACATGTTTAACATTCAAATTAAACAATGATGTATAATTTCCCCAAAATTTTAGTACCGAGAAAAAAAATTAAGTTTTATAATGTGACTAGAAGTGATGGCTCAGTGGTTAAGAGCATTGACAGTTCTTCCAGAGGACCTGGGTTTGGTACCCAGCACCCACATGGCAGCTCTCAAACATCTAACTCCAGTCCTAGGGGACCTGATGCCCTCTTCTGGCTTCCATGGGAACTGCATGCACAAGGTACAGATAATATACATGTAGGCAAAACGCTGATACACACAAATTAATAAAATAAAAAAATAAAGTTTATACTATCAAAAACCTTTCTTGAGAGTTAAAGAAATCACTTTCTTTTAGAATCTGAAGGCTAAGATCGGATGCAGAAACAATTGTGTATGTAATGATGTTGCTGTCAGTTCATAGGCTTCGGCCTGCTATTTCACAACTACTTTTCCAGGAAACAGAAAGAAATCAGCAGGCCCAGATGGATGTTAGAACTTTCTTACCCCTTAAGAAACTTAGTAATGATGTTATTCTTCAAGTCTCAGGAGTGTGTTGACCTAGTTTTTTCTTAGGAACACCTGCAGAGTTCTGATTGCAACTTCCAAATGCCAAGGCTCACCCCAGAAAGTTTACAATCTAAACTTTCACTAAGAGAGCAACTGTTCTTTTTCTTGCAATTGATCAGTTTTATGTATTTGGTTAGATTTGGGGTATTATTCTAGCATTGATATAAAATGCCACTTCTCAAATTTTTGAAAAACAATAAATGAATTTCCTCATTTTAATTGGAATAGCTTTACAACTGAAAATGTGAATTGGTTGTATGACCTGAACCTATCAGTAGGACCAGCTCACTGGTCTGAAAAAGGAGGGATGAGGCTGCGCTACTCACTGCTGCCTGCTACAGCTTTCTGAATGAGATTTTGAAGATTTATTTATTTTTATGTTTGCCTGCATGCACGTATGTACACCATGTGCATACCTGGTACTCTCAGAGGTCAGAAGAGGAGCTTTAGATCCCCTGCAACTGGAGTTACAGGCAGTTGTGAGTCACTGTGTGGGTGAGAACGGAGAACCGAGCCCAGGTCCTTGCAAAAGCAGTGAGTGCTCTTAACCAGTGAGCCGTCTCTCCAGCCCTGATGAGAGTTTAAAAAACATGCTGGATACGTGGAAGACACTTGCCACCTTAAAAAACATTTCATAATCACTCAACAAATATTCAATAGTTACTTAGCGAATGTTTGTTGATTAGCTATTGAAATGATCACAACAGAACCACCCTTCAAAACTAACTAACCTTTCAGAAGCAATCCCACTTCATGAGATGGCGGTTAAGGAGGGGACAGAGGCTTAGGAAGGATCCTTAGCGTACCTGAATGTGCTCCTTTTGTACGCCTGAGGGAGCAATGTAGATTTCATCGCTGGCAACACAAAATATAGAAATTGGTTTTTGTTTGGCTAAACTTCTGGTTTTGAACAAATAAAGTGTATCCTTGCAGTCTAACCACTAATGTCCTTTATACATCAAGCCCCAAACGGCTGCTTGGTTGAGTGAAGGAGTTAGGGTGCACAGAATGAGTTCTAAGCGACTCTGAAACACCAGTGGCCTAAGAGAACTCATGGTAGTTGCTTTTGTCTTTCCTGCTTTCACATATATGTATTTATTTTCGCCAGGCAAAAAAAATTGTGGTAGCCAGACCACTATCTAGAGGAAAGGTAAATTTGAGTATGTTAATTATTTAGCACTTTTGGCATGAATGAACAGAATTTCAGTATCCTATGTAAAATATAGTTAACTCTAAAATCAGACAAAATACATGCCTGACTGAGAACATTTTTGCGTTGTAAAGAATGAGGTTCAAATTTATTGCATGAAGCCATGAAGCTCAGAGCCCTCTGGTGGACAGTTTGCTAAATTACAGCATTAACACTCAGAATTTCCTCTATGATAGGCACACAAATCTTGAAAATTATTTGGCAATTAAGTGATCACAAAAAGTTAGAGATGAAAGTAGGGTATTGAGTGTGGTTGCATATTCCTATAATCACAGCACTTAAGAGGCTTAGCAGAGAAGATCATGGGTTCAAGACCAGTGTGGGATATGCAGTGAGCAAATATCTGAAACAAAATACACACACACACACACACACACACACACACACACACACACACACACACA
>CABHPH010120328.1:1229-24675 GCA_902168325.1 Peromyscus nudipes
GCTTCCCACGGCTACCACTGTTGCTTGCATCCCACGTGCTAGGTCTTGCAAGGGGAGGATGATAACCAAAGGGCATGATTTGGTGATGCCACTAAGGCTAGACATATATGGGACAATAATTACTAATTTCCATAGGCATTAATGGCCATTTACTAAAAGACCTAAATTTAAAAAATTTATATTAAGACAATTGACAAGGTGGATAGACTTAGGATCTTACATAAGTGGCCATTTCCCTGTGGAGTAAAAGGCTTTTGTATGCATTTCCAGGAAGTTGGTGGAAAAAGAAATTAATATGTCTTCAACCCTTTAAAGATTTTTAAAAAACTAATTATAATGAAAAACACAAACAAGACCCATGTTTGGAGTTTGGGGTTTTGCTTTAGTGGCTTTTGGTATTGTTCTACTTGGTAACAGTTCTTTGGGGTAGATGAAGAAGGAGACATGGTAGAAAGGAAGGTGGAGAAATGGCTATGGAGGAAGATGCATGCTTGAGTCTTGGGAAAGCATGCAGATAAGGCTTCCGTCCACATGGCATGGGAATAGATCTGGGGTACCACTTGATAGGAATGTTAAACAAGGCTGGAACCAGAGTCCAAGTTCTGAGCAAAGCTGGAGTGGCCATGTCTTCAGCTCTGAAGTCTTTAGAGCACCACATGACTCACACAGAGCTTCAAAGACAGGGTAGGTAGGAGGCCCAAGGGCAAGATGGAGAGGCAAGGGTGACCAGTAGGTGAATGTAGAGAATGAGACACTGGCCTCCATAGCATTATTGCAGTCTGTGACCCTCATGCCAGAGAGAGGACCCTAAGGGCTAGAGGATGGTCCTGGTGTTGGGAGCCAGAGGGAGCTGACTTTAAGTGCCTGCCTCTGCATCTCAGCCAAAAACCTATGGACAGAGCTCTTAGGATAGAGCCTGGCCCTTGCTGGGCAGACCCCTGACTCTAGTGAGAATATCAGCTCCTGCATCCAGATAGCGTTAGCACCACTGGGGTTGGGGATGTAGTTCAGTTGGTAGGGTGCTGCTCTAGCATGCACAAAGTCATTGGTTTGATTCCAAGCACTTTACAAAACTGGATATGATGGAGGCAGAACCATCAAGAGTTCAAGGTCATTCATTCTTAGCTACATATCGAGCTCTAGGCCAACATGGGCTCCATGAGACCCCATCTCAAAAAAAGAAAAAAAAGTGAATCAGTGCTGCCAGAGGGATCCATCTCTAAACAGGCTTGCTGACTGCTGTGTTCACAGATCTGGAAAAATGGAAAGAGTGAACCGTTTTGATCAACAGCCCTGAGGATCTGGACGCATTAGCACACAAACCAGCGACCAAGTCACAAATTGTTCTGTTCCACTGAGAAATGGCTTGTTACTTGGCTCCCAATTAGAAAGTTCATGAACCTGGAAGGCTGTGCACTCAGAGGTGGGAGGGGGGGAGTGGAGGCTTGTGAGTGACTCAGCAGCTCACTAGGGTTCTCCTGAAGGCGGAGAGTGGAGGCTAATGCCATCCATTTGTAGTTCTAGATGTTTGGAAAATGTTTGCTGTTTGTCTCTCCTGTCTGCTTCAGTACTCTCTGGGCATTGATGCTTCTTTCTGAGATGCTGAGCCTGGTGTGAGGAAAGAAGCAGACGTCTGGGTGTGGCAGGCAGCTTTCTGTTGCTGTAACAAAGACCCAGGGTGATCAACTTGTACAGGAAAAAGTTGATTTGGGTTCACAGTTGTGGCAGCTTTACCAAGTGACCCATTGGACCCATTGCTTTCCTCCTGGTCGGGAAGCAAGAGAGACAGAAGAGACCTGGGTTCTACAGACCCTTTCTAGGGCATGCCCCAGTGACAGGAAGACCTTCTGCTAGGCCCACCAATTATACCATAGTCTGGGGACCAAACCGGTAACATATGACCCTTTGGGAGAGAGTCAAGATACCAGTTACAGCATCAGGGGCTGTTCCTACTACTTCTTCCTCTCACTTCCCAAAGGCCTCACTGAGCAGTCAGAGTCCATTGATTCCAGGCTCACAGGTCCTCTGGACTCTACCAGATGTAGTCCTGCTCTTTGGACCTCTCCTAATGGACAGGCTGTAAATCCAAGCCATTCAGTTTCCAAAGAGATTTTTGGCTACTAGCTGGCCATTACACTCATTAAAAAAAAAGATTTATTTCTATTTATGTATATCTATGCATGTGTCTGTGTGTGTGCCTTGTGTGTGTGTGTGTGTGTCTGTAGAAGGCAAAAGAGGGCATCGGATTCCCTGGACCTGGATTATTTTCATTGCTACTTCATAACCGTAATTTTTCTACTGTTATGAATTGTAATGTAAGTATCTGATATTTCCAATGATCTTAGGTGACCCCCGTGAAAGGGTCATTGGACCCCTAAAGGGGTCTCGACCCACAGGTTGAGAACTGCTGCTGTAAAGGCCCTTTACAAAAGGACCACAAAACCACAGTGCACGCTCTAAAGCAAAAGGCATAGTGAGTCAAAATGCCACCTGCTTGGCCAGTCCCGCCTGGTCAGTTCACTTCCCAGTTATCTGTTTCATTCACACAGGGAATATTGGGTGCCAACTGTGAGTACACATGTGAGGGCCCCGGGGCACAAGAATGAACAGAAACATAGTGGCTTCCCCTTCCATGAAGTAGATGGACTCAGATGAAAAACAACTAAGTACAGCTTTGCAAGGGGAGACTTAGGGAGCTTGGTGTGATGGGTCTCTTGGTGAGTAGAGGAGGAATCTCGGCAGGCTTCTCAAATGAAGGGACATGTGAACTGGAATCTGAAGGTGAATTGTGGTTGAGAAGATAGGAAACTTGTTCCTGGCGGCAGTTCCTTCTTACCTTCATCCTGGTTTTGATAGAAACATCTTCCTCCTGCTGGAAAGAAGGTTTCAAGGCGAGCTCACCTTTCCTCACGCTCCCTGCACCTGCCTATTTGTGCTGCTAGTTTGTATGTGACACCTTTGTATATCAATGGCGTCCCTAGGCCTCTTATGCCTGGGTAAGAGCTGTCTTGGGAAAGAATGAGAGTCACTGTTCTCCCTGAGCCTTGTGTCCTTTCTGGTCTCTGTTGTAGAGAAACGCCACATTTCTGTCACCCTCAAAAATCTCTCCAGCAGCTTCTCAGTCTGGCTTTATGAGGAATCTTAATGAGAAGCAGTAACAGAGGTGAGCATGTGAAAACTAAGAGTCAACCATGACGTTGGGGTCCTCCTGCCAGTGACCAGCAAAGATTTCATCTAGACCAGTGGTTCTCAACCTTCCTACTGCTGTGACCCTTTCAGACAGCACCTCACAATGTGGTGACCTCCAACCATAAAATGAATTTTGTTGCTACTTCATGACTGTAATTTTACTTCTGTTATGAAGCATAATGTAAATATTTTTGGAAATAAAGGTTTGCCAAAGGAGTTGAGACCCACAGGTTGAGAACATCTGATCTAGATCCTCTAACATAGCATACCTCTTTAAAAATAAGTGAAATAGAATGCCCAAACTATATCCAATTATTTAATCTGACAGTTAGCTAGCTTGGGTGGTAAAATCTGGATAATTATAGCTCTCAAAGTTTATCAGTGGCTCTGGAGATCCAGTTCCTAAAATGAGTCTCTGTGGCTATCACAACATCAATACTGTTCTGCTGAGGGATTGTATACCTTCCCAAGTGGCTGGGTGTGAACCTTGCTGGTGATGTCCAAGCAACTGTCTCTGACCACACAGAAGTGGGGAGCTACTGTCTCTCAGCCCACAAGACCTGGGACAACCTTGATATCATGATGACACCTTCTTGGGAAGAGCGGAAAGACACTCCATCCTGCCCTGGTGGCATGACTATGGGGCAACTCCATCCCCCATGGGGATTCTACCATGAGTCCTTGACACATGTGTGAGGTGAAGCCCACAGGCTGCTGCAGCACAGCTCTGCATTGGAGGGCGGCTCACCGGCTTACCCAGTTCACAAAGGTATTTTCTGAGTACCTACAACACCAATCCCTATTTGACAGTTCTTAACTCCAGGGAGCTCCTGGGTGGGAGGCATCAAGACAGAATGGAATGTTCTTAGTGTGGCAAAGGCTGGGCTGGTGCAGGGTTGTCTATTGTCTCTGTCCTGAGCACTGCCTGGTCTCAGAGAATGACTCCTGGCCTGGCAGACTGAAGCGTCAGAAAACCCATGGTCATTATGAGGTAGGCTCATCACAAATGCTCTTTAGACACATCTTTCCCTGGTCTTCCCACTCCATCTGGCTGGGAGTGGTACTGGGTGTTACCACTGTTTCCTGAAGTCTCTAGTTCATGGTGTTAGCTTCCACTTTGGGAAAGGTTGTTGATCTGAAGTAAATGATCTACCAACCCATCTGAGGCACAGAGTCTGTTTTCTCCCCAGAATAATGAGAAAGCCAGGGTAAGTTATATTCTCCCATTTCCAGAAGCGGGACTCCACTTTCCTACAGGATGCCTTTGCCTTTCCCTTAGAGGGTTGTGGCTCCTTAGACCCCGGATTTTGAATACCCATGGTAGAGAGTACCCATACCCTAGGTCACAGCACACTGGCACTTGGAATACAGTGTTTTTGTTTGATGAAACTGACTTGTCCACTTTTAAACTTTGGTCACTGTATAGACAAAATCCACAAGCCCCAGGCAGATCAATAACTGAATGTTGAATCATCGTCCACAGTGACATGGACAACTTTGGTGATTTCCAGGGTCCTGTGCTGTGTCACTGAATGGCTAATTTGATCATAAATCTTCCCATCCCTCAACAAAAACATTCACCAGTGGGGAGGTCTAAGGAAAGAGGCCTGTGCTTGGACTAATGACTGCTCAATGTTGGGCTGTTTAATCTACACTACATCATAGTGAACTCAGATACCTTTCACAGCTGAACAATAGAATCCTTTGCTTGGCCTGATTTGCACAAATTTGAAACACTTGCTATCTTGCTCAAAACAAAGGCTGTGGGCAAGTATGAGAGACCAGTTGTCATGGCTGAATGTTTCCTATTTGGAGCCATCTGAGGGGAGTTTGACTGTGTGCTGGTGACCTTCTCCTCCTCCTTTTCTGGAAACCCCTCTTTCCATCCAGGATCCTTTCTCATGTTGTCTGAATGGGTTGTAAGCCTCAGTGTGCTGCACTTCCTGGCAACACAGGCCAGTATGTGACCCAGGGGCCTCACCCAGCCCAGGCACAGTGATGAATCCTAGGCCTGGACCCACACATCTAGATGCCTCTGGTTCGGCCCACGGTCATGTAAGTATGGGCTGGCTCAGCTGGGGCTGTAGCAGCCTTGTTTCCCCTCTGGGGGAAGAATTACTAGTAGGAGAGACAGAGAAGCCAAAACAGATAGCAGAGACCAAGGAATGTGAGGTGGGCATGGGCTGGCTGGCTGGAAGGGAAGAGGTCTGATGAAGATGCGGAGATGGGGTGAAGGAATGGCCACAGAGAAGCTGAGAAATTTCCTTCATTTTCAACTCATACTCCAACACAGCTGGACTGTAGATTCACCCACCAAATATGAGTACTTCACCCATCTTTAATTACTGTCTGTCCAGAACTCCTGATGCCCCAAAGAGTTCTCTTTATTCCTGAGGTAGTTCAGGGAAGGCTGTGATCGATCCAGAACAAGTCCAGAGTCATGCCTATTATAAAGAGGGCTTTTTTCTACAAAATGCAGTGTTAGTTAGGTAACCTCACAAGGTATCTTTTAAAAGGGCAAACATGGTGCTCCCAAGATTCTAGAACATCAGTGTGCGAAAGAACAACAGTGTGTGGAAACCATCATCCAGCCAGCCACAACCCAGGGATTCTTCAGCCATTTGCTGACGAAAGGCCTTAAATTTCACCAACACTGCTCAGTAAAGATACAGCTCACCAGTGCTGCACAATCGTGTGCAGCTCACCAACACTGCTCCATAGTGATGCTGCTCACCAGCACTGCACAGTAGTGGTGCAGCTCACCAACACTGCACCAAGAGTGATGCAGCTCACCAAACACTGCACAGTATCAACACAGCTCACTAGCACTGCACAGTAGTGGTGCAGCTAACCAGCAATGCCCAACAGTGATACAGCTCACCAACGCTGTGCAGCGGTGACATGATTCATGATTCACTCAGGAGCACCCAAGTCACACGGATACTGTTTGATCTAGAAACTGGGGCCCACTGCGTGCTCCTCCATCACCTTTCATCTTATTGTTGCCAGTGTGTGAGAAGAGGGGCCCCACTGACAAGGCTTTGTGCACAGACAAGGCGGTGACAGGGAAACGTTAGCTGGGACGTGCAGACGGCAGTGTCTGAACGGGATTGCATGAGGATTGGGCCCTTGATTAACAAAAGGATGTTAGAATTAGATGTTGTTATCTCATTCTAACAAGCATCATAGTGGTCCCCAGGAGAGGAGGGCCTAAGTGACATATGGCCATGATTACAATACCCAGTTGACCAAATGTCTTCTACTGTGATGGACGTTCATCTGGAAGATCATTACCACTGCTATTGGAAACGCTTCCTCATTCTAGAAGTGCTAAATAAATCACACTGGTGGGTGAGAGAAAATTTCAGTGTTAATCTGTGTTAATTCCTGTTAACTTTGCCTCACATTATTATTGGTGGTGGTGGTGTTTGGTGTAATGGAAGAGGTTATGATGAAGCAGAGGAGTGACTTTGGCTTTTGTTCTCTTGCACATGAGAAGTGAGCAGGCCTCCCTGGCGTGGTTTACTTGGGTTCAAATTGGGAAAACTTCACAATGCACGGGGTAGTGGGGTTCTGTCTTTTAAGTTTTAGGTCAGTGTTCCTTAATATAACACAGAATGCGAGCATATGCATGTATGAAGTTCAGCAAGGTGATCCTGTTGAATGTCTCTCTGGGACTTCTTGCTAGAGAGGCCAGAATGACCACCATAGATAAGAAGGTCCCAGTTGGGCAGCCCCAGGAGAACGGGCCATTGCTTTAAGAGAGAGTCTGATTTGGTTGGCTTGAAGGCCTGTCAAAGGGGAAAATGTGACAAGGGTAGCCACTGGGGGCTACCTGGAAACTGATGGCCTTCCATGGAGCATGGACAAATTATGGCTGGCGAGGCACATCTCAGATGAAAGGTTCACCAGAAGCAGTTAGCCAGACACAATAGGACAATAACAACCAATGACCAAGAGCACCTTTGATATGCCCGAGGCTGTACTGAGCACTTGAACTTTCCCCAGTTTGAGCCAAAGTATACCAAATCAAGGAGAGCCAGGTTCCAATGTCACCTTTGCTGCTTCCTACCTATGTGTTCAGTGGCAAACCAGTGCCTTGGTCTCCTTTTGAAAATGGGATGGCAGTGGTAAACTCTTCTAAGGCTGATTGGTGGACACGAGGCCATTGAAACCATGCTTCACACAGCACCCGACACAGAACTCAGCCCTCTACACATAGCCATGGGACTGAGTCTCATTTCCAGTGAGGGTCAGGGCCCAGTCTTGGAATGCCTGGCCTCAGGGCTTGGGTCTGGCTTTAGCACGCAGCCTGCTCTCAGCTTCATTTGCTGCTGTGGTACTAAGTGGTCTGGGTTGGTGGGTTTTGTTTACTCTGTTCCAAGCCAAACCTGTCTCATCAGGTGCTGGGTGCCAGGGCCTTGGCCATGAATCAGACACGTGACCCTTGGTTGTGGAAGGGGGTCTGGGTAAGACCATCCTCATCTCTACCCCCCCATAGCTTTCTGTCTACTTGGAAATCTTCCAGAAGACAATCTGGGGAGTTCCAGTGTCTTACTGCTGTGTAGAAAACATCATGTCCCCCTGAAGTGGTCTCCGTCTCTAGGCAGACACAAAGCCTTAGAGGCTGGGAGTGGGTAGGCAATTATCTAGATAATTGAGACAAAAGTGGACTTTCCCCCCTTTCCTTTTTGAATTTTTAAAAAAATCCTAAATAGTGCAATCCCCAGGGCTGCTCTCTCTGCTCTCAGAGAAAGGACCACCAGGGCCCCATCCAAACATCCCTTTGTTAACCAAGGGCCCAACCAGTGTCTTATTAGGGCAATACGCCGAGAGGCAGTGTATCATAGAGGCTGTTGTCCCTCTGCCAGCATTAAATAATTCTAGTAGCTGCTTGATGGGGTAAAGCAATTACGATGCATTTTTCATTCAATCACCTGAATCAATTAATTGCTTCACTCACATAGGAGCAACAAAAACCAAACCCCAAAGCCTTCTCGTTAAACAGCAAGCATGCCAGATAGACTGCTTTTAAATCCAACATTTACATGAAATTATCTTCTTATATAATTAACAGCTACCAGTTAATAAACATGCCTCCAATAAAAGAGTAGCCCTATAAATGAACAAAACGCAGCAGCGTCATTTAGCACGCACGAGGCAATAGGGGTGGGCAGGCTCCCCTGGGCTGAGAGCCTTGCTGGAGATGTCTCTGGAAGGCTGCTCTCAGAGCCCACATCTGATAGTTGGAAATAAGAGAGGGAGAGATGAAGAGCAAAAGAAGAGAGAAAGAGAGAGAGAGAGAGAGAGACGTGCTAAGATGTGAGAATCTTTGTGGTTGAAGAATATGCTGTCCCAAGAGAAGGGTGCTTCCGGGGGAAACAATTCATTTACTAATAAATACTTCATTCTCCCCAATAGCAAAGGGGAAGATTGAGAGCGAGGTAGCTGGAGGGCCCTTTCCTAAGCATTCCTCTGATGGGCTTGGTCCTGCATGCCCAGGAATAGTTGTAGCTTTTGAAATGGGAACAGGCCTTCGTCTTTCTCTCTTTTTCAGACATGCTCATAAAAAGAGCCAGCTCTGGGTGAGATTTTACCCAAGGGGATTCTACAACATGGGAGGCAAACGGTTCCACCTCTGGTGTGTGATGTTTATCCCTTCATCAGTATGACCCAACCACCCTTCTTTTTAGCAGTAATGGGAAAAAAGATATAAGAAAATGAAAACCCTTTATAAAGAAAATCTCTTTCCTAATAAAAAGGGACTTTCAAAGGCCAAAATGAAATCGAGGTTGTGGACCCCCACACTTGGGTATTTTGAAGGAGTGATTTCTCTGCCCTGCTGACAGAACCTGGCAGAACATTCTATCTCCTTGGTGGGGAAATGGTTTTGTGTCGGGTTGGGGTGATCTGTAGGAGGTTCCAGTGAAGCTGTTCCTGGGGCTCAGATGACAGTAATTCCAGGGCTGCATTTAAGGTGGTAGGGTCCCCAATCTGGTCCTAGGAGCCAATGGTTAGAGAGGTTCCATTTGCCCTGTGGGAGGTAGAAACATTGACTGACACCAGGAACTCTGCCTATCTTGTGACATCACAGGTACACAGTGACTTCCAGATGACTTCCCCTGCAGGACAGAGCCCTGAGCTCCAAATTTAGATCCAGGCCTATCTTTCCGTTACAGCTTGGGAAGACTTGGCTGTAAGGAGGCGATGCCTTTGAGCAAGCCTTCCTCTTTGCTGAAACCAAACAGCAACAAAACAGTCCCCAACCCCCACTCCTGGGGAGGGGGGAGAATGCTGGGAACGCTACACAGAGCCCTGAACACCTGAGATGGAAGTCTCTTCTTTCATAGTGTGATCAAACAAGATAATGCGAGGCAAAGTGCTCCTGAGAACCATCCTGGCTGCTACAATGTAAGATAATTAGCGTCATCATTTTCTATTTGCAACGTAAACCCAGTTTGCTTTCCTGGTGCGTCCATAGGTGAGGGCAGCCCAGGTGTGAGAATTGAAGCTCTCCTGGAACTCTCAGTCCCTTTATCTGGACCCAACTGCACGAGTGGGGGGTGGGGGTGGGGTGGGGGGGTAGGTGGGGTCCTTCTTTTCTTTCTCAAGGCTTTGACGATGTGCAAGATGTGCAAATGTTTCCTTCTGCTAAACTCTGTCTTGGCCCCTTCAGTGTGTCTTCGGAAGATGGCATCTCTGCCGTCTATGCTGCATGGGAAAATGAAATCTTTTTTTAATGACTGCTTACTATGTGTTCAGCACAGGGCTAAGCTTTTCCTAACCAAGATGCTATGGTGTCCTCACAACAGCTCCTGTGAGTATTTCAACTTTGCAGGTGAGGACCAGGATCAGGAAAACCTGTTTTTCTATCTGGATGTAGGGGAAGCCATGTTAGGTGTGTTGCCTTAGTTCGCTCTCTGTTCTGTGATAAATGCTGCCTTAGTTGTTTTTATATTGCTATGAGGAGACACCATGACCAAGGCAACTCTTAGAAGAAAGCATTTAATTGGGACTTGCTTACATTTCAGGGGGTTAGTTCACGGCCGCTGTGGTGAGGAGTGTGACAGCAGCAGACAGGCTTGGTGCTGGAGCAGTAGCTGAGAGCTTAGATATAATCCATAAGATGGGGGCAAAGAGAGAGACTGGGCCTGGTGTGGGCTTTTGAAACCTCAAAGTCCCCCCCCCACTCCCCGAGACACATCTCTTCCAACAAAGCTCTACCTTTCCAACAAGACCACACCTCCTAATTCGTCTCAAATAGTTTACCAACTGGGAACCAAATGTTCAAATATATGAGCCTATGGGGGCCATTCTCACTCAAATTACCACAAATGCCATAACCAAAAACAACATGGGAAGGGAAAGGTTTATACTTAAATTAAACTTTAATTTAGTTTATACTTTACAGTCCTTCATCAAGGGAAGTCAGGGCAGGAACTCAAGTCATAGCCTGGAGGCAGGAACTGAAGCAGAGGCCACGGAGGAGTGCTGCTTACGGCTTGCTCCCTGTGGCTTTCCTCAGCCTGCTTTCTTATAGAACCCAAGACCACCTGCCCACGGTTGGCACAGCCCACAGTGGGCTGGGCCCTCCCACCACAATTGTTAAGAAAATGCCCCACAGGCTTTTCCATAGGCCACTCTGATGAAAGCATTTTCTCAATGGAGGGTCCCTTTTCCAAATGACCCAAACTTGGTTCAAGTTGACAAAAAACCTAACCAGCACAATGTGCATTGCACTTGAAAAAGGACCAGGGAGAACGTGTGTGTGCCAGTGTAGTGGGCTGACAGGTAGTCTCCAAACCGTGAATCTACATCTTCTGAACCCTCGGAACCTGTGAAGATGGCTTCAAGGTAAGACCATCCTAGATTATTTTGAGTAGGAAGCCACAGGGAGAATTTCTTCTTAGAGCCTGTAGGGGGCGCTCTGTCCAGCTGATACCTTGATTTTGTCGGTTTGGCCTCCAGTCCTGCACAAGAATAACACTTTGTTGTAAACTGGGGCTGATTTTTAAATTTTTAAAATTACATTTATTAATGGTGTGCATCTCTGTGTGTGTGTGCACCTGAGGTGAGTGTACACACGGGTGTGGCACCTTGTGCATGTAGAGACTACAGAGCAACTCTGTGGAGCCAGTTCTCCCCTTCTGCCACATGGTTCCTGAGGTAAAGAACCCAGATGTCAAGAGGGTGACAAGTGCCTTTACCCCGGCCATCTTTGTGACCTCATGCTTCTTGAAGGCTTTTTGATCATGACCTCCTTTTCCCCTAGAAATTCTTGTGTGACCACGGGTACACAAGTATATAAACCATGATACAAATAAAACATTTACTGATAATAAATCATACAGAAATTTATTTTAAAACAGTTCTTTGATATACATATAACTTCCTCTGTTAAAGATGAAAGCAAATTGGCATACTAATGAGATGGCCATGCATATATATATATATAATATATATTATATATATATTATATCTTGGCTGAATATTTGCTACTTCAGAATGTAGAGCATCCTCAGTGGTTTTCAGGGTTGATCAATCTTTTGATTTTAAGTCAGTGCCAAGAACACTGTTTTGCATAAATATGTACACAAAATGGTGGTAGTATATGTAAGACCATTACAGAAATCATTGAAAATTCTGTTCTAATCCCAAGTCAAGATTAATTTAATGCTTTTATTTAAAAAATGAAACTGAAGCCAGAGACTCAAGGAGCAGTTTTTAAACTTAAACATTCCAATACTATACAGCCGAAAGGCGTATTAAGGCGATACTTACATGTGGAGCAATGTTGTTAGGAAAACGGTAAAAGGCTATTTTCTGTGATTAAACCCTTAAAGACCAGGAAACTTTGTATGGATGGTGAAAACGCTGCAGCTCATAACCTGCAATAGTCTCGAATCTGAACACATGTTTCAAACAGCACGGGGTGACGGCACGTGTGTTCAGAGCTAGGACTGAAGTGAAGTCACGTGACAGATCATGGGCAAGCTGTCAGAAACACCTCGGATTCGTTATGTGTTGGATTTTTGAATTAAGTTTTGGTCTGTGCATGTTTAGAAACCCTTAGTGTTGCTGAGATTTTGTGCCCCCGCCCCCCCCCCCATTTAGTCACATCGTTCCCATACGTGGTTATAATCCACCATTTAAGAAGCAAGGCTGGCTGGGGGTGGTGATGCATGCCTTTAATCCCAGCACTCAGGGAGGCAGGTGGCTCTTTGAATTTGTAGCCAGCCTTGTCTACATAGTGAATTCCAGGCCAGCCTAGAGCTACGTGGTGACATCCTGTCAAAAAAAGAAAAAGAGAAAAAGAGAAAGAAAAGATGAAAAAACAAACAAAACCAGAAAGAAAGAAATTGAGGATCAGAAAGTGTGGGACTCTTGCTTGGAATCAGAGATGGTGAGGGACTTGCTCAGGACTACTCAGCCTGGCAATAGTGATGCCGAGACTCAAACCCTGATCTTCTTGCTTCAAAATCCCCTCTCTTCCTCAAATGTGACTTAGTATCAGGAATAATGTCCAAGCCTTGGTTCAGTTCAGCTATTTTGACAACTGGCTCTAGGGACTTGCATAAATACTGAAATCCTTAGAGATTCTCAGATGTTCTGCATCCACCTGAAGACCTACTCAGGAGCCTCCTCAGAGGCTGGAGGAGAGTGCTGGGCACGGAGTAGGTGGCATCTCATCCTGGTCTACCACTCAGCAGCCATGATGCTTGGGTAAGACCATGGGCCTCTCATTCTTAGAACTGTTACTGTCAAAACACCCATTACACTAGTGTCCACGTTCCCAGTAGTCACAGAATGAAATGAGATCACCACGCCAGGTGACAGTATTCTAGGCTTGGCTCATAGTAGGTTCTTAACACTTGGGAACGCAGCGGAGGCAACCCTGCCTTATTACTGGGGGAAAGTTAGGTGTGCAGTCTGCTGCTGTTATTGTCACCATTACTGGGGGAAAAGGACACGCTGATTTATCTTTGAAAAGTCCTTTTTCTGTGCTGGCCAAATGCCTGACTCGGAACGGCAGGGCACTCCAAGGGTGCTGGTGAGTCTGATTTGTGGTAATAATCCTTCATGAGTGTACAGCGCTTTTCCTTTGCAAAGCACAGTTTTATCTCTTATTGCACTTTGTCCCCAAATAACCCTCTGGGGTTGGTCAGACCTACATATTGCCTCCCTTCCTATATGAATAAATGGAGAAAGAAAGCAGGCGAGATGGGCCCCGGATCAAGGGGAAGAAAGACCAAGGAAGGATACAATGTGATCGGCTCTCCTGACTTACCCTAGTGCACCTGCCTCATGCTGTCTGTGGAGCACTATTTGAGGAATCATTTTGGCAGTCACTGCTTATCAAGTACTTTTTGGGCCTTGTGTGTGTGTGTGTGTGTGTGTGTGTGCGTGCGTGCGTGCGTGCGTGCGTGTGTGTGTGTGTGTGTGTGTGTGTGTGTGCATTAACTCATCTAATCCCCTCATAATGAGTCCCATTAGGTTCATATTGTACCTTTGACTCATGAAGAGATCCAATCACCCAGAACTTATATTAGTTGCTTAAGGTCCCCCAACTGGTAAGTTTAGGATTCCGGTTTGAGCCAGTGGCAAAACTTCCTCTGTCTTCACTTTCCTAGGGGAGAAAGGACAATGAAAGTGACAGCAGTGTGCGCGGCAGGGACTGGCAGGGCAGTCGAGGGTTTGACTAGTTTCCTGCTATAACTGGGCTAGATGGAGTCTTTATCTTCATGACTGCTGCTATCATGGCTGCGCTGATGTCTGGGTGTCTGTTTAGCAGCTAACAGGTTTAGTTTTATTGTTTTGTCAAAATACTGCAGAAATCAATATATCTCCATAATTCAGTGTTATACCAAGAGGCATTTTTGTGCCATATATAGCAAAAATTGTATTATACTTCTGAGATGGTGGGTAATGAAGACAGAGCGTTCTGTGTTCAATTCCAGCATTAACGTCTGGTTTGAACAAAGCTTGAAATATGATCTCTGAGCTAAGAGGCTTTAATATTAAGATCTTTAACTGTAATTTATGTGACAGAAGATAGGGTTTAGCATAATAAAATGTAATGGGCTCCTCAAATGAAGAGGACGAGAGACAATTGAAAACAAGGTAAAAATGGTAAATTATAAATAACGGTAAATCTACCTTTATGTTGTTACTTCATTTATTTTTGATTTGTTAGATAGGCTCTATAATTTCTCATTTTCCCATGTTTCAGAGCAGGACATTTCTCAAATGGAGCCTATCTGAAATGAGAGCCCAGTACCACCGCCGGCCCGCAAACTCCTTTTGAAGGGCTGAGAGTTTCACCCCAATTCTTGCCTGTGTCTGGGCATGCTAAGGCTCGATTCTACGATTGAATTGACCTTCCTTCTTAAAAAAAAGTATTTTGTTTTCATTTTTAAATGTGTGTGTCTGTGTGTCTGTGTATGGGTTCATGCACATGTGCAGATGCCTGTGGAAGCCAGAAGAGGGCGTCGAATCCCCTGAAACTGGAGTCCCAGACAGTTTGAGCAGCCTGATGTGGGGTGCTGGGAACTAAATTTGGGTCTTCTGCAAGAGCAGTGCTTGCTTTGAACTGCTAAGCCAGCTCTCCAGACCACGCCTGTCCTCTTCTTCTCTTCGTGCTTTTGTTTCCGTATGTAGGTGTGGCATTACACACTCATCTTATTTATATGTTTGTGTGTGCATAGGGGCAGGTGGACATGTATGTGTGGGGGTGAAAGTGTGCTCACTATGGCACAGGGGACAACTTGTACGGGCCCCTTTTCTCCTTTTACCATGTAGGACCCAGAATTTGGACTCAAGTCACCTAGCTTGGCAGCAAGCACCCTTACCCATGCACGGAGCTAGCTGGTCAGCCTGTTTATATGTTTAAGATCAGCCTTGAACTCTAAGCGCCGAGATGTAAATTTATATACATACACAGAGTAAACTCTGGAAAATTGACTTTGGAGAAAGAACTAAGATGATGTGAATTTTTTACCAAGAGGGGGTCCCAGGGCTGCAGTGACTCAGTTTCAGTCTGGCTTGGGGCTAGTTACCATAAGCAAATGTTTTTCCATGTCTCATTACTCCATAGACAAATGTGACAATTCTTGAATACAGAATATTCTGGAATCTAACTTTGAGATTAACTTGTGAGATCTTGACTAAAAAAAAAAATCTATTTTTTTATTAAAAATAATTTTTATTAAAAAGTCTCATTTGTGTTTTTAAAATTTATTCAACTAAAAATCTGGGGAAAATATAGGAAGAGATGGTATAGGAAATCAAGGAAGAGCCTCTTTTTTCTCTTCCCTTCTCCCCCGCTTCCCACCAGTCCTGTCTCCCCCAACCCCTTCTGGTCTTTGGAACAATCCCAGTTCTTCTTCCCTCCTCTCCTGGGTTCCACCGAGAGGAGCCCAGGCCCCTGTCAGCAGCACCCTGGGAAGTCTGCGCCCTGGAGAAGCCCTTCCTCACTTCAGGAAAGGTAGGCAGTCAGAGAGAGAGAAAAGTCCACTTCTCACCCGTCAAAAGTGACAAGTGCCTTTGAACACTTTCTGTACCTATTTTTGAAGTGCTCTCTTTGGCAGAAACACGAACGTAGGGAGATTAATTAGCTCTTCCCTTCCTTCTTGTCCCGGGGGCCAAGGAGAAGCTCACCGGCAGCAGTCCATCCCGGACTCTGAAGGCCTTCCTGTAGGAATGCCATTACAGGACTTGCTCTTTGGGTTGTGTTCACCTGTGGAGAGTGACTTCTGTGACGGAAGACACTCACACATCTGCCTTCGCTCCCAGCTAGCGGCTTTGAAATGCAAACCCTCAGAGAAGATGCAGCAGTCTGCCGCCAAACACTGTCAGCTGGGTGCCAACTATTTCAGCAGGGCCAGTTCAGCCAGGCTGGGTCTCTAGATTCAGGAGAAGAGGGACTTCATCACAGGGATGAAGGTTTGCAGGGCAGTGGGAAGGTCAGCAGCCACTTAGTAGGAGGTTCAGTCTCCTTTTGACACTGCCTGCCCTGGCCTCTGTAAACTTGGGGACCTGGAGGGCAGCTCTGCCAACCTCACCCACCTTCAGCTCCAAGGAAGGTGAGCAGCTGACCTTAGCCTGCAGATCTGATTGTGGGGTACGTCCATCTTTGTGCAACTGCCCCTGGAGTCAAGGTCCAACTCCCACATTCACCTTTGGGATCTTGCTCAGCAGGATTGGTTGGCCCTGTCTCAGAAGCACATGGGGAAAGGGATTCTGGGAAATAAAGCCTGAGGGCTCTGCCTGTGGCCCTGAGGAGGCTGTGGTAGGCAAAGCTGGGTACTTGACACCCACTGAAGATCCACAGCAGTCCTTCATCTCTGTTAAGGGCCAGAGCACCCCACCCTCACCCCCCAGCTACATTGCTGCTGGCAGCCACAGAAGCCACCAGACAGGAGCTGTCTGGGGGAAGCACCTGTGATCAGGCTGTCAATCAGCCAGCCCACCTCCCTCCTTCTTGCTTTTCTTCCCTTCTTGATGTTCTGGTTGCTCTAGGCCTCAGTTGCAGCCACACTCTCTTAGGGACCCCTGCCCCCCATGAGGCTGGGTAGCCCCATTGCTTGCAGGATCCCCACCCCTCCACTCCTAGGCATCTATGGCATGTGTAATTAAATGCTCATCTGTGTAATTACTTGTTTACAGTTCTGGGTCCCTGCCAGGCTAAATTCCATGTAGTCGGGAACTGTATCTTCCCCACTCCCAGCTCCTTTCTCAGAATCTCCCACAGTGTAGACCGGGGTGGGGGTGGTGGGGTGGTGGGGTGGTGGGGGTGGTATCCTGTTTGAATGTGGGTAGGGGTAAAGTAGTAGTTTCCATTATTTTCAAAGCTAGACTGTTGCTTGGGAAGACTAGCGGACACTAGATGGTGATCAGTGCGGAGCAATGATTCATTATGACTCCCTTGTGGTAAAGTCCTTTGCCACTTACAAATTACTTTCTTTCTATTCAGTTGTGGATCTATCCAGGGGGGCATTTCAGGGACACTTACTGTGTGGGACACAGAGGAGGGCTGTAGTGCAAAGACAAGGCCAGGGCTTAGCAGGTGGAACAATGTTCCGTTCCCACCTCCACCCTGCCCCTGCCCTTTTTATAAGTGTCAACCTATATCCAGCACACCACACTGCCCAGGGCACATCCCTGACTTCTGGTGGTTGGAGGAACATGCTAGCGAAGACAAAATCCGTGACTGCCATCATCATCAAGCAGATCTGAGGGCCACTTCTAAAGGCAGATTCATAACACCCAGCGTTGAGAACACAGAGTCAGCAAGTGGAGGTGCATAACTGTGATGTGGGCAGCACCCCACTACTGCTTGGGGCACCAGTGTGATGTTCAGAAGGGACTCCCATACTCTTGAAAGTGTCAGGGTGCTGAGACCCCTTATTAATGGGAACCTGCTGTGGATTAGATGGAATTCTGTAGCCCAAGGAGACACATCCAAGGCACAGCGGTGGAGAACAAGAGACATGTTACACGAGTGAGTGTGATTTATGGAAAAAGTTTCCTAGCTTTGTTGTGGTTTCCTCAAGTCCAGAAATGCCAAAAAACATTTAGGTAAGTCTAAATGCTTACCTGATGGGAAGAGATGGCCGTAACACACACACACACACACACACACACACACACACACACACACACACACGGCAGCGAGGGCTGAGGCAGCCTGTGTGTGACTCAGGCTGCTGTGAAGGTCTTTGGGCCTTTTGTCCCTGGTCTTCTTTTCTGCCCTCTCATTGGGATGGCTGCTGGGGCCTGAGGCGAGGAAAGTGACTGGGGCCAGTCAGAAGAGAGACCCAGAGACCCCAGAATCCTGTGCTGAGCTTGGTGCCTCTTCATCCCAGGGCTCCATCAGCAATGGTTGGATCAGCTATACTGCAGGAACTAGACCTGGTGGTGAAGGCCTGTAAGCTCAGCTACTGCCAAGTTCGAAGTTCAAAGCCAGTCTGGGAAATTTAGTGCATCCTGTCTCAAAACAAACAGGCAAACACCACCTCCCTCACTGTCCCCTCCCCACAAAGAAACTGCTGTGTCTGTGAGCTCTGTTACTGGTTTGAACTTCTGATTCTTCTTTCTTTTTTTTCCTTAGAGCGGTACTAATGAGATGAAGTCTTGATAGTGAAGTTGGGGATATACCTGTTGAACTTATGCGCTTCCTGCGCGACATCATGGGGATCCAGCAAATCCCTATGAGGAGCTTAGGGGTGAGGAAGGCTCTCTGCCCTGGCCTTTTATTCCTCCACTTAATTTTTAATGAGATCTTGCTCCTCCCATGCCAGATCTTTTGATGCCCACCTCCTGACTACTGCCTGACCCTCTTCCTCTTCCTCCTCCCTTCTCAGTTGCGTGTTGGGATTTCAGGGCAGAGCTCAAGGTCTACTTTCTTCAATCCTTTCTTCCTGCCCTAGTTACTCCTTTTGCCCGGTTTTATCCTTGGGATAGGACCAAGGTCAATTGAACAGCTCCCGGAGAGGAAGCCCCAAACACATGCTTGAAGTGTTCAGGAAGAGGTGAGGCCTTTGCGTATAACACACCCTTACCCACTCATATACTTGAACTCATCTCTAAATGCCCTGTGAGAGCTAATACACGGCCAGTGCCAAATAGACAGGTGTCATACTCTAGCGTTTAGGGGACAAGGATGAAGAGAAACAGCTTGGACATACCAGGAGTGGGGAGCCGGCTGCCCACCTTTAGCCTCACTGGCAGTGAAACCTGAACCTTCAGGGGTCGTTTCCAGTCTGTAACTGCCTCCAGCGGTCGGCTGCCTCTCAGCTGTGCTCACCTGGCTTTGCCTTTTGCCCCTAACAGTTCTCCCTAGATGAATATTGGGCACTGTGCGCATGCGATCTTGGATGTGCCGGCCCTTTGTCAATGAGCCCTAGGCTAGCTCTGGGTGTCTGGGAGAGGTAACTTGTACTCCTGGGGTCTCCCACGATGGCAGCTGACTGTGGGGTCACGGGCAAATCTCAGCACACTGTGTTTTCTAATGTCTTTCACAGGTCCCTCTCCCTGGGGGTGGGGGGTGGGGGGGTGGGGGTGGGGTCAGTACCTGCTTGCCCAGCTGCCCCCAGACCGTCTGCTAAGTCTGCCCTGCCTTCCCCCGAGTGAGGGACCCGCACCGTGGAAGGGCACTGGAGCAAGCCAAGAGACAGCATCAGAAAAAAGAATGCTCATTTCCATGCGTGGCTCCACTCCTGTTAGTTATTAAAAAACAAAACAAAACAAACAAACAAACAAAAAACTTGAACAGCTTTCCTGGCAGATTTCTTTATGTGGAAAAACGTACACAAATAGAATTAAAGATGTCTCGGGTGTCAGTTAGGATACAGTGCCAAAGCCTCTCTTTACCCTTGTCTGACTGTCCAGGGGTTTCCATGGGGCTAGAGTGGTCTGGAAGTTGGGGGGAGACAATTTCGTCAGGCTGTGTGTGACTGCGACCACTCACTGTCACCTCACATTGTCCACTGGAGCCTCCGGTTTCTAGCTGGAAGCTTGGCTTTTCCTCCATTGTGACTGTCATCGTGATTAATCTTTATTTAAAGTGAGGGAAATGGCTGAAGCCATTTAACTGTATGCCTTTAACACTGATGAGCCTGTCATTTCCCCTCACCTTCTCTATCAGTTTCTAAGAGGCCGCCTTGACAGGTTTACAATTTGCTCACAGCACCATCTACTGGGTACTTTACTCCCTTGCCTTCCCCAGACAGCCAGAGTTGCTTTTTTTCTTGTTTTTTTTTTTTTCTTCCTGTGTTTTCCCCCCTCCTCTCTCTCTTGCTTCCTCCCAGTGAAAGTTAGTTTGAAAAGTTGCTGCTAGTTAATTCATAAAAGTGAGACCCTTGTAAAAATGACAAAAGCTCACATCCCCCTGCGTTAGGCACTTACAAAGACAATAGCCAGAGCTTACACGGTACACTTCATATAATTATTTCCCGGGATCAATAATCTCATCAGTAGGCTCAGTGATGGGGACATCATGGTAATGAATAGCTGGATGAGGCAGCCATCCCAAGTGCTGTCCTTAGCCCCGTCACCTGTGCTGCCCAAGGGCACGATGAGAATCGGGGCTCTGCCTGACCGAAGGATTAATCATAGTTATCTGTAATTCATATTTGTGTAATTTGCCTTCTGTATGCAGCCTGCCCCACATTGATCAACATGGATTTCTTCCAGAACAATGGGCCATTCCTGTGGTATGGGGCAAAGCGGGAAGGATTCGGTGTGCATGCTGGCGAATGGACAAATTGGATTAGTTATGCTCAGGAAGTCACAAAAACCGGAATCACACCACGGTAGCACCAGAAGACAGTCTGGGAAGGGGCGACAAGATGGCTCCAGGCACTCTGAGTGCTCTGCAGCGGCCGGGCAGTGCTGTGGGCGTCCGTCCATGCTGCTGCTTTGAACACCAGGAAGAGCAAGGATCCTGGAAGTCAGGGCAAGGGGCCCTTTCTGTGACCTTACCTGCCCAGCTCCATGAGGGTGTTCCAGTGACGTGTCTTACAAGTCCCAGGGTTTGAGACCCAAAGTACGATCGAGGCCATGGCTTCCTGGGCACGAGGAGCTGGAATCAGATGCAAACACGGCCAGATCCCTTCTTTAGCCACGACGACGACGAAGCCTACGGAGTCTGAATTTTCTTCGCTCTGAGGTGGTGGTGGGCTGTGGGAGAAATGTCTTTTAGACAGCTGATAACTTGAGCAAGGATGGCACTCACTCTTGACAACAGCCTGGAACCTAGTGTCACTTCCAAGTGTTTGCCTGGGCTGGACAGCCCCCCACCCCACCCCACCATGGATGCCTTCTTGCATTTCCTCCCCTGTTGGTCTCTCCCTCCTCTAAGCCTTAGTGACCCAGTTCGTCTCTAGATTTGGCTTTTGTTGTTGTTTGTCTGCTCTGCTAACTCTCCCCCTGGCTTTCCTGGGCTGGCATCTTGGTGTCCTGCAGGCCTGGCATGCAGTCCTCCCACCTGAGTGGACCATCATCCATGAACTCACGGCTGAGTGTGATGAGCATCTGCTTGACTCTAGGGCTGGAGCTGCAGGGTGAGTGAAGTGGACAGACCCCATCCTCATGGGGTGAGTGAGTGGTCTAGAACCATGGGGAGGTAACAGGAATCCAGTGGTTCCAGAGGCTTATTGGAGCAGGTAACGTTTAGGCTGGAATCTATATGAGAGGCTGAGGAATAGATTGCAGATGGGTGGGAGGGCGAACAGGAAGGGCAGGCCAGCAGAAGAAAGGACATTTTGGGAGATCTGATCGTGAAGTTGTGTGGAAGTGTGAGTTGAGTGGTGTCTCTAAAAAACTTGCTCAGGGATAGGGGAGATGATTCAAGAGTTAAAGTACTTGCTGTACAAGCAACAGGCCTGGATTGGGATCTCTAGAAGCGGGTAATGCCCGGGGGATGTGGTGGCTTCCCTATCATTCTAGTCTAGGGAAACAGAGACAGGAAATCTCGGAGCAAGCTGACTAGAGAGACCTGCTTCATTGATCGAGAGACCCTGCTTCAAAGACTGAGGTGAAGAATAATACAAGAGGTTTCCTGACATCAACCTTGAGCCTTAAGTTTGCAAGAGAGCAAGGCAGTATGTGGGAGGGGTTGGAGGGAGGGAAATGATGAAATTATATCTTAATTTCAAAAAATAAAAATAATGCTAATAATTAAAAACCAAGGTGGGCCGCACCTGAGGAATGACAGCTGAGGTAGTTTTTACACACACACACACACACACACACACATGCACACACACACATGCACACACACACACACACACCATATACACCACACACATCTGAACATGCACATATTACATACATATGAAAATATCAACAAAGAAATGACTTGCTTGGTTATATCCCTAGACAGGTAAATATGACTTTAGTTGGATGATGGTGTTTGCATAGGCAATAAGGTTATAATGAGGCCACACTAAACCCAGTAGGACCAGTGTCCTTAGAGAAGAGGAGAGGCAGAGAGCAATAAGGAGAGAAGGCCACGTGATGATGGAGGCAGAGATGGACCTACAGCTGACAGGGAGGTTGAGGATGCTGCCACCATAGAGTGTGGCACAAGGCTCCTACCCCCGAGCTGCAGAGATGGCCCCCCATGTCAGCTTCTAATCGAACTTCAGCTCCACGGAACTGTGAGGGATCACATTTTGGTTGCTTAGCATGAAGAGGATTGCACGCCTAGGTTTTGACTGGGAGAGATACAAATGGCAGGTGTGAGGGCACAGAATCTGAGAAGAAAAGCGAGGACTGGGCGGTTGTAAGGTGACTGGTGGAGGGAAGTTGAGGGGTACACAAGGTAAGAGGGTGCTGAGAAAGTGAAAGAAGGAGTGGGACAGATGGCCCAGAGAACAAGAACCAAGAGTGACCTTCCCAAGAAATTCCTGGTGCTCCTGAAGCCTCCAGGTGTGGCCTGGGGACAGAGGAAATGCCACCACCTCTCCCTTAGGACAATGTGACTGCCCTAAGCATTGTCACCACAAGAACAGCTCTGCAGGTCTACAGCGTTTTCATGCTGTCTCCAGATCACAGGGTTATTTCAGGTAGATGGCTTCATGTCCCCATCATGACAGTGTGCTGGCCCTAGAAATGGGTCTCCTTATTTCTCCTGATACTTGCCCCAATTCTCTCTCTCTCTGTATGTATGTATGTGTGTGTGTGATAGAGAGAAAGGATGAGTATGTGGTGTGTGTGAGAGACAGAGAGAGGAAGAGAGAGAGAAAAAGAGGATAAGTTGTGGTATATGCACGTGTGTGTGAAGTATATGCACCTGTATATGTACAAGTGTACGTAACTAGTCACACATGGAGGCCAGAGCAGAACACTTAAAATACCCTTTGCTATTACTCTCAGCCTATTCCTTTGAGGCAGGATCTCTCCTTGCACCTGAAGTTCATGTTTTTCAGCTAGTCCAGCAGGCAGCAAGCTCCAGTGAGTCTCCTGTCTCTCTGCCCTCCACATGGCTGGGGTCACAGGCATGGGATCATGCCTGGCTTGTTATGTTGGATGCTGGGATCTGCATAGTTTGTCATGCTTCCGGAGCAAGTGCTTTTACCCACTGAGCCATCTCTTCAGCCCTCCTGCCTTCCCCACTGTCTTCTAATACAACTATTAGATGCCTTCTAAGCATGTACAACTTCAATTCATAGGCACATACCAGCCAGTTTGGAGCCTTTTGATTCCTCCTTTCTTTCTTTCTTTCTTTCTTTCTTTCTTTCTTTCTTTCTTTCTT
>CABHPH010120331.1:7773-19158 GCA_902168325.1 Peromyscus nudipes
AAAAAAAAAAAAAAAAAAAAAAAACCTACAGAAAAGTTGAAAATAGAGTCAGCACTTAATATTTGCCACATTTGATTTCTTATCATTTCTGTTATTTTTTTCTTTTTTGAGTGAGAGAACCTTACATTGTAGCTCAGGCTTTCCTTGAACTCCTTGTGTAGCTCAGGTTGGCCACAAACCTGCGGTGTCCTCCTTCTAGGTGCTAGGATGACAGACGTGAGGGACCACACCCAACTATTTTGTTGTCAGTATTAATAATAAATTTTAGAGATGTATTTTATTTTTAATCACGTATGTATGTATGGGTATGCATATGTGTGAGTGAAGGCACCGTGGAATCCAGACGAGGGCATTGGCTCTCCTGGAGCTGGAGTTACAGCAGGCTATTGTGAGCCATCTGCTGTGGGTGCTGGGAACTGAACTTGGGTTCTCTGCAACAGCAATATCTGCCCTTTCCCACTGAGCTGTCGCTCCAGCCCTTGTTATTTTGCTTAATTATAATACGCTGCTAGCATTGATATTTGGCCTGTAAATATGTCAGCTTGCGCGGTTTAGGAATGCCGAGTTCCAGGCCTGTGATGGGGTAGTGGCAGTCCTGACGACTTTTGATTCTTTTTCTTCCGTTGTCTTGAAGCATAACACCTGGCTTCTACTGAGCGAGCGCACTGGCCCACACCAGTCTCCTTCGTCCGAAGGTCATTTGCTCAGGCCTCTGTTCTGTCCTTAGCAAGCATTTTTTCCCCCTCCTAATATGAGCAGGCTCCGAGAATACTCCACATTTTTTAAGGTCCGCTTCTCCTTTGGTTAACAATTCCACATCTGACCATGTCTGACTTCGTACATTGTACAGGACAAGGCACAGGTTTTCAACCCTGCTGGGTAGGTACCTTAGCCAGCATTCTGTGGGGAAGCTGCAGCTGGAGGACAGCTTGAGCCCAGGAATTCTGCTGCCTTTGGAGAGCTAGTTTCCATTTCCTTGGGAATGTTTCTCTTATAAACTTGACTCTGGAATTTAAGGGAACTGAGAAAAGAATGGGCTAGAGTGGACATAATGGCAAAAACCTGTAATACCAGTACTGGGGAGGCGGAGGCAGGTAGATTTCAAGTTTGACATAAGCCTGGCCTATATAGCAAGTTCCAAGCATGCCAGCTTGTGTGACCCTGTCATACAGGACAAGATGGGAAAAGAATAGGTCAGCAATAAAGTGGAGTTTGTTAGGCCATGGCTGAGTTCTGCCTCAGGGAGGGCTGGCTGACTCAAAGACCACATTTTGCCTTGGCACAGTGGGAAGGGTAATGGATCTCTACTAGGCTTCTTTAATCAGGTTGCTAATGCCATTTATGAGGATCCCACCATCATGACCTAATCTAATTCATAGCCATCTATTCCATAATCCTATCAACTTGACTGGGAATTGGGGTTTTAACATTTGGATTTGGGGGTACACAAACATTAGCAGTGGCTCTCCTAAAAATAAGGCAGTTTTCTTTACAGTTCTCCCCTTCTCACATGCAAGCGGATCGATGTGTGATGTCCTTTAATAGGACCTGTGTTTGGGTTTCTCTCACTGACCCAGAACCTTTAAAAGGTTATTTTATTTTATTGGGTTTTCGAGATAGGGTTTTTCTGTGTAGCTTTGGCACCTTTCCTGGAACTCAGTCTGTAGCCCAGGCTGGCCTTGAACTCACAGAGATTCTCCTGCCTCTGCCTTCCGAGTGCTGGGATTAAAGGTGTGCGCCACCACTGCCCGGCATATGTGGACTCTTGGAGCCTTGGGGGCCCAGAGGTAATTCAGTACAGTGATGACCAAACTTGACTGGTCACGAATGAGGGA
The DNA here is from genome assembly GCA_902168325.1 of Peromyscus nudipes. Taxonomy (NCBI): domain Eukaryota; kingdom Metazoa; phylum Chordata; class Mammalia; order Rodentia; family Cricetidae; genus Peromyscus; species Peromyscus nudipes. The sequence continues at coordinate 9,609 of CABHPH010120331.1, forward strand.
GATTTTCTACATTGGAAAGTTTAAGACGTAGGTTCTGAGCATGTTTCCTCCTGACTTTCTGACTTTAAAGATGGCACCTTCTCCTTCTCACGGAGTTTAGCCCAATGTGAGTCACGGTTGGTTCTCCAGCACTCAGGCCAGCCAAATTCTTGAGGATACAGCCTCAGGGACAGGCTTACTTGGTTCACACTGTCGCCTGTTGCCATGGGCTCCATCACCTTCAGACACAGGAAGAAATGCCATGGTGAATGAAAGCTGCTCACCTCATGGTGGCCAGGAGTCCTGGGACATAGCAGAAAGGGGCCAGGAACAAGATGCCCCCTTCTGCTGACCTAATGCCTCTGCATAGGCCTTGCCTCTTAGTTCCTACCCTTCCCAGCAGTGCGTCAAACCAGGAGAGTTTTCCGATGGGCTGCTACAGCAGCTGTGCAGCCTGAAAGGGAGGCACGTGCTTGGTAGACTGGAGAGGCTGGGGTCTGCTGGGGAAGCGCGGGCTGTTCTGTAGGGTCTGTTCTCACACCAGAGGAGAAGGCAGTGACATCTCTTCAGCAGGAGGAAAAATACCAGACTTGCATTATTTTAAATAACAAAACATTCTATCTGTGGTATGCAGTGCATATTGGTGAGGACAGGAGTGATGTGGCTAGGTCTGCCAAGAGACTCATGGTGGGGCGGGTGAGTGCACACAGTACTCGGTCAGGGTGGAGGGAACTGAGGAAGAATCAGATGGGTCTCTTGAAAAAGGAGTGTGCGCGGCAAGGGTGATGCCGGGATCTGGTTGTAAAACTGCGTGAATGGTGAGTCATTCATTCAGGGACCTCAGGACCTGTGAGCAGGCTGAGCCTGGAAGACTCAGGTTCAGACATGTTGATGCTAAGGGTTTGTAGACTGAGCATCGGGCAGTAGCTGGGTGAATCTGGGAGCGGGTGTTTACATTTGTAAACCACTCTCATTGAGAAGCAGTGGAGAAGATTCATCAAAAAAATCTGCACTGAATCCTCATTGTTTACCAGGATATTACTGAGGGAATTACAAAGTTATAAAATTGAAATCTCTTTAAAAATTCATACTTTGTCTTTTACTGATTTTAGATGGAAATCTTTCCCCCAAACTAAAAGTGCTTACCAGGTTTTATTTTTCTTATATGTGACTTACAGTCCTTAGGGCAAGAAAGTGTTCCCTCATATTAAATATGTAAAATGTTTTCCCCGAAATGCTTAGCTCTCTGAGTAGTTCTTGTTGCCTGATTTTAAGGCCCATAAAACATGCGCACAGTGAGTACCTAGAAGCCAGGTTTATGGCTAACTGGAGAAAACTGTGTTCTCCTGACTACTTTGGCAGTTTGCTTCTACACTTGACACATCACTGCGGTCCTCACTGGACTGCTTTCTTCTCTTTCCAAATGACCTCGGGGTTCCTCTGAACTGGGGCTATTTTTCTACATTTTCTTGTTCTTGCTCTCTTCACCATGGCTAGCAAATATCCATCTCCCCTTGGTCTCTGAAGTGAGGACCCGCTGCAGAGGTCGCCATCATGTGTGTTGAAATGGACAGCAGTGTAGTGTCACAGTCCCAGGCACAGGCTTGGGAGCCAGACATGAACTTCAGGGAGAAGCCTGGTTTTCCTCCTTCTTATGTGACCTTGAACTGTTCTTTAAAAGTTTAATGTCTTCAGTAACATGAGACTGCTGGTGATGTTAGTGTGTTTGGAAGATTGATTGTAATAGTGAAGAATTCTCATGGAAGCCAGGCATGGTTCATGGCAGAATCCTGGCACATGGGAAGCTGAGGGAGGAAGGTTTTACGTTCCAGGCCAGTCTGGAATACATGTGGGATTCTAGATCAGCCTGAGTTACAGTGAAACCTTGTATCAAAAATCTAAAACTAGCCCGGGCAGTGGTGATATCACTTGGGAGGCAGAGGAAGGTGGATCTCTGTGAGTTCGAGGCCAGCCTGGTCTACAAAGCAAGTTCCAGGACAGCCAGGGCTATTACACAGAGAAAACCTGTCTCAAAAAAAAAAAAAAAAAAAACCAAAAAAAAAAAAAAAAAAAAACCAAAAAAACTAAAACCAAACTGAAACAAAAGGAATTAGACTTTGGGAGTATGGAATGGAGTAGGCTGTGAAGAGCCTGGCCTGCCGTCTAAGCAGCCTGAGTCGCCAGAGCTGGTGGTGGTGTCCCCGTGACGGGGACGACATAGATTCTACTCTCTTCCATCTGAGTCAGTGTGCTGTGCTCTGGGTCTGCTCTGGCCAAGATACTAACGTTGAATGGTGCTTGTGGTGTTGTTGCTAATCTGGTTTCTTATGTTTTTCCTGTGTACGTCACTGAAGATTGAACCCAGGTCCTCAGACAAATCTCAGCACAAGTGCGCTACACTGAGCTGCATTCTTAGCTCTGTTACAGTTCTTAAACATATATGGTGTGTGTGTGTGTGTGCGCGTGCGTGTGTGTGTGTGTGCGTGTGCGTGTGCGTGTGCGTGTGTCTGTGTCTGTGTGTCTGTGTCTGTGTGACTGTGTGTCTGTGTCTGTGTCTGTGTGTCTGTGTCTGTGTGTCTGTGACTGTGTGTCTGTGTGTGGCTGAGGTCCATGTTGTGTGTCTTCCTCTTGCTCTAACACTTTCCACTATAGTGTTTTGGGTCAGTCTCTCAGTGAACCTGGAGTTCTAGGATCCACTTGTCTCCCCTCCCAGTTTTAGGGTTAAAAACTGTCTTAGAGTTTCTATTGCTGAAGAGACACCATGGTCATGACAACTCTTATAAGGAGAACATTTAATTGGGGTGGCTTACAGTTTCAGAGGTTTATCATTATCATCATGGTGGGACATGGCGGTGTGCAGGCAGACACAGTGCTGGAGAAGGAGCTGGGAGTCCTACATCTTGATCCAAAGGCGACAAGAAGTGAACTGAGATACTAGGCGTGGCTTGAGCATAAATGAGACCTCAAAGCCCACCTCCACAGTGACACACTTTCTCCAACAAGACCACACCTATCTCTAACAAAGCCGTACCTCCTAATAGTGCCACTCTCTTTGAGCTTATGGGGGCCAATTATATTCAGACAACCACATGGACTCAGACTGTCACAACTGGTTTTCACATGGGTGCTGGGGATCTGAATGCAAGAACTCACACTAATGTGACGGACACTTTCTTGACTGGCACCTCCCCAGCCCCGGAGTTTTTCATGTACAGACTGCAGTTAGCCATGTGGTACTGACACCTGTAATCCCGGCACTTGGGAGGTAGAGGTAGGGGTCAGCCATTCAAGGCCAACCTCTGCTGGACAGTGAATTTGAGGTTGGTAGTCGGGCTACATGAGACTGTCTCAAAAAAGAAAACAAACAAACAAACAAACAGAGAATCAAGAATTTAGAAGAGCTAACTGAGTCTGCCCGAGCATGTCAGCCCTCTAGTGATGGAGGCCAAGTCTTACTGATCGTTGCCACCCCAACCCCCAGCTCTCCCCCCCCCCCCCCCCCCCCCCCCCCCAGGAGGCACATCTGAAAATATCTAGAAAATGCTCTAGAGGGGTTCCGTGCTAGTTAACACCACGGTGTGAACCTACCTACTGTGGGCAGCAGCATCCCAGGGAAGACAGGAAATAGAGAACTCCCCTCTGTCACATGACCAGTTTCTCCAAAGCCCTGGCTGGATCACTACTCTGAGTAGCACCCCACCCCCTAGCCTCCTTTCTAGATGGTTTCGGCTGTCTTCTGATGGTTTCCACCTGCAGGTCCTGCAGTTCGTGTCCTGAACACTTACTGACCTCTCCCACGTCCCTGTCAGCAGACCCAGTTTTGATCAGTGGTCTCTCATGGGCACTCAACCAAGAAGCCTAAGAGCATTCCTCCCTGTTGCTAGTGTCTTAAAAACACGTCTAATGAATCCTTTTCCTTGACTTGTAAGTGTGGCTCAGTTTCTTCTTAGCCTCCTATTAGGCAAACACTTTATGTTCCTCTTCAGCCCCTGTAGCTGACGAGCCACTACCAGGACTGTCCTTCTAAGTTTCAGGTCTGCTCCTGTCACTTCCTCGCTGGCAAACCTCTCGTGCTTTCCTGTTGCATAGAGCAAAGGCCTGCAGGGTAATCTGTGGGCTGCACTGGCTGTTCACCTGGGATTTTGTTTTCAGGTTGATTGGGGGATCAGGAGATGGCTTAGAGGTTAAGAGTACTTACTGATCTTACAGGAGACCTGGGTTCAGTTCCCAGCACCCACAATAGCAGCTCACAACTACCTGTAACTCCAGCTCAAGGGGATCTGATGTTCCTTTGTACCTCTGCGGCTCCTCATGCATACACTCGGCACATACACACACAGAAAATAATATTTAAAATTTTTAAAGCTTTAGTTATTTTGATCTTGTGTACCTGAGTACTTGCATGTATGTATGAATGTGTACCACATGTGTGCATGGTGCCTGAGGCCAGAGAGGACCTTCGGTCCCCTAGAACTGGAGTTTCAGGTGGTAAATATCAACAGTGCAGTCATCGTGAAGGTTGAGCTTCCCAATGAGAGTGTTAGTTCTTAGTAGGACACTGTCCCCTCCCGTGCTCACCATGCTTCTGGGGTCTGCTGTGGGGTGTTCTGTGTGTCAAATGTGTTGCTCTGATTGGTTAATAAATAAAACACTGATTAGCCAGTAGCCAGGCAGGAAGTATAGGCGGGACAAGGAGAGAAGAGAATGCTGGGAAGTGGAAGGCTGAGAGAGAGAGAGAGACGCTGCCAGCTGCCGCCATGACAAGCGAAATGTAAAAGATACCGGTAAGCCACGAGCCACGTGGCAACTTATAGATTAATCGAAATGGGTTAATTTAAGATAGAAGAACTAGATAAGAAGAAGCCTGCCACGGCCATACAGTTTGTAAGCAATATAAGTCTCTGTGTGTTTACTCAGTTGGGTCTGAGCAGCTGCAGGACTGGCAGGTGAGAGAGATTTGTCCTGACCTGGGCCAGGCAGGACCAGGAAAACTCTAGCTACAGGGGTCTTAGTGTTGTGGCCCTTTTCTCCTGAGAGTTCTTCAGTTGGCTTCCTCTTTACAGCCAGCGAAAACCCTAATCTTTAGTGAGGTCCATATTAATCCTTATTGGGATCAAGCTCTTAGCTGCTTTTCTCCATGTGATTCCAAGCCCCTTGCCCCACTCATTACTTGCCGACTGTCTTTGGTACCAGTGGATTCTTTATTGTTGAGACCCAAGGGTTTGGATATACTTTCTCTTACTTTTGCTATACCTCTTTTGCTTGTCCCTAATCTCATTTGTTTCCATGTTCGTCTGTCCTACCCCATCCCTGACCTATGCAGTTTTAGCCACAGGAGGGTCACAGATATGTTGTTGGTTGTTTTTGCTCTTTTGGGGTGCCCACCACCCAGCTCCCAAATAAATCCACACATGGAGGCTTATTCTTAATTATAAATGTCTGGCCTTAGCTTGCCTTGTTTCTAGCCAGCTTTCCTTAACTTAAATTATCCCATCTCCCTTTTGCCTCTGGGCTTTTCCCATTCTCTTACTTCTGTAAGTCTTACTCTTACTCTGTGGCTTGCTGTGTAGCTGGGTGGCTGGCCTCTGGAGTCCTCCCCCTTCTCTGGTTACTACTTCTTCTTCTCCTCCCAGATTTCTCCCTCTGCATGGTCTCTCTGCCTGGCAGCCCCACCTATCCTTTCTCCTGCCTCACTATTGGCCGTTAAGATCTGTATTAGACCATCAAGTGTTTTAGACAGGCACAGTAACACAGCTTCACAGAGTTACACAAATGCAACATAAACAAAAGTAACACACCTAAAATAATATTCCACAACACAAATCAGTGTGTGGAAATAGCTATGAATTCTCTGCTTTTAGACCTACTTCCAACAGGAAATGAGTTTGAGAATGAGCTTCGGTGGGAAATGAAGTTCACCTCGTGTGACCTTCAGGTATTGTTTCACCTTGATAGTGGCCTTCCTGACGCCCGACTTTTCACTGGTTAATATTTAATCTTTTGCTAACAGTCTGATAACATGTCTGCAGAATATCTTGCTCAAAGTGCTAATATTGCTCTTTGTTGTATGAGGCAGCTAAGATATCGGCCGGTTGGTCACGTTGGTCACATTGTGAGACGAGGTTTTGTTTTTTGTTAGGATGTGCCTGGAAATCCCCTCTGACTTGGTGAAACTGAGCCCCACCGTGTTTCCCATGCAGAGAACAGCAGCGAGACTCTTCTCCATTCTGCCAGCCATCAGCTGGTTTCCTTGGGGTCACCATACACAGGTGTTCAGTCGAAGGTATCAGAAGGGAGTTCACACTGAGGTGTGGGGATTATCCCCATGACCTGTTCCTCCAGACTTCCCTCTCAGTCTCCAGCTGACCTGACATCTCTATCCAGCAAGGCCATGTTTTCTTGTGTTTCCTGGACTGGGAGTGGGAGCTTAGGGGTTGGGTGGGACTGTGTAAAAGCGGGCTGTTAATTGAGTTTTATTGCTCATAAGGTTGAGTCTCTGCAGATTCTTGCTACTTTTGAAAAGCAATATCTAGTGTTTTAAAATAAAGTTTTTTTCTTGTTCTTTTTAGAAGTTATGATGGTTCCGAACCTCCTGTTAGGGCAGGCAGTCTTTTTGTTTTTATTATAGTATAATGTAGTGCGCTGCTCTCTCTCATTTATTTATTTGTTTGTTTATTTTTGTTGTTGTTTTGAGACGGTCTCACTATGTCCCCTGGCTGTCCTAGAACTCACAGTGATCTGGCTGCCTCTGGCTCCTGAGCGCTGGGATCAAGGGCATGTGCTCCTGTGGTATGCCACACTGAGCATTCTTCCCCCACACTATTCTCCCCTTCATTAACTGCTGCATTATAGATTCACATCAAACCCTAGAGGCTGCGGGTGCCTTTTGTTTTACTTACTAGGTCTGTGTAGAGACCGGAAAGGGCCCAGCCAAGATGCTGTGCCCGTACATCTGGCACCTTACCTGGGAAGGCTCAAACCATAGGGTGACACTCTGTCTAGGACTGCAGTCACACATGGCCCCTGAGGCTGTTTACTGGCAGGGACTCAGCTGAGCTGTGGTTTCCTCACAGCGGTAGCTTTGGAGATTTTCCATGCTGGTCCAGAGAACCAGGTGGAGCTGCATTGCCGGCTGTGACCTAATCTTAGAGGTTGTGTGGCAGAAGCTACACGGAATATCTTCTTCTGTTTTGGTTATCAGTCTTGATTGGGTCAAATTCAAGAGGTGGGGAAATTACAGTGTATTTCCCCATTTTGGTCCTGACTGTTAACTCAGATTCGAGAGGTAGGACACACATTCCCCTCTGAATGGAAGATGTGTCAAAGAATTTGCAGACAGCCATTTTGTTTTTGTTTTCGTTTTGTGGCGCTGCCGATCCAACAAACCAAGGTTCCCTGGTTTCCTATTCTCTACCGCTGGGTGCTGCCCCAACACCTGCGGGTGCTGAAACCGAATTGACCACTTAAAAAACAGTAGCGCCCCCTGGTGTCCAAATACAGTCCTACATCCATCTCAATAGGTTTTGTTTTGCCTTGGGTTTTTTTGTTTGTTTTCTTTCTTTGCTCCCAGCCCCCGACAGGGTTTCTCTGTGTAGCTCTGACTGTCCTGGAACTCGCTCTGTAGACCAGGCTGACTTCAAATCATCTGCCTCTGCCTCCCAAAGGCGTGGGCCACCACCACCATGACGATAGGTACTCCTTGAAGTGTAGTTTTCATAACTGTAGTAGATAAGAACTGAAGTCAGCTTAGGATTAAAACTCTAGTAAAGGAGTGTGATATTTTATTTATTTAGTTAGTTATTTGAGACAGGTCTCACTAGGTAGACCAGGCTGGCCTGGAACTCACAGAAATCTGCCTGCTTCTGGGATTAAAAGGGTGCACCAGCACACCAGCTAGATATTTTACTTCCTGAATGGATTTCCTGGGACAGAGGAGGTGGCTCAGTGATTAAGGAAGGGCTTATGTTGTTCTTCCGAAGGACCCAAGTTTGGCTCCCAGACCCCATGTCAGGTGGCAGACCTCTGTAATTCCAGATCCAAAGGACCCGACCTCCTCTTCTGGCGTCTGTGGGCACCCTGCCTCCAGTAACACACATACACATAAATGAAACTCAATAGTTTTTAGGAAGCATTTCTTGATTTTGGTTTTTTTTTTGTCTTTTAGGAAACGTTATTTAATGAACAATCCATGCTTACAGAGTAAAGATGGCAGGCTTCCTAGATAACTTCCGGTGGCCGGAGTGTGAATGTATTGACTGGAGTGAGAGAAGGAACACTGTGGCCTCGGTGGTTGCCGGCATATTGGTAAGTGAGATAGATGTGTTGGTGACATCATGCCTTTGAATTCGTGATCAAAATTAATATCTTTAAATGGTAACAGTCTGCCAGATTCATTTCATTCCACTGCTCTTGAGGATAGGCAATGTTATTACATAGCCTGCTGGGGTTTAATTTTGTTTTTGGAGGTGAGGCATGTATAGTCCAGGCTTGCCTTGCACTCCTGTCCTGCCTCTCCCTCGAAGCTGTTGGGATTCCAGGGGTCTGTGCGGTGCTGGGGGTTAAAGGTGCCAGGCAGGTACCTTACCCACTGAGCTGCGATCCAGCCCCAATCCCGGGTTGATTCAACTGTGAGGATGGTTTAAATCTGGTGTCTGCTCTTCAGTTGCAGCACTTGTCAGAGTCTGGGAATTTGATGTCACCCCAAGTTACTGGGACTCATTCAGGACTGGCTGTGTAGACAGCGGTAAAGCCTTCCGCTTTGTAAGAACCGACGCCTCAGCCCCGCAGACCCAGAAGGAAGTTTGTGGAGGAAATCTTTCTCTTTTGTTGAGACAGGGTCTCATGTAGCCCGGGCTGGCCTCAAACTCACTATGTGTCCTAGGTTGGCCTTAAGTACTAGGATTGAAGGTGTGAACCACAGGGTGGGCTTGCTTACCTTTCTTCCTGTTTTGTTTTACTTATTTTTTTTATTATGGAAAATATCAAGACTTTAAAAGAAAGTAGTTGTGGGGGGCAGGGGAGGGGGCAGGGACTGGGAAGAGAGGAAGGAGGAGAAATGTTGGTCAGGATTTAAAACAAAAAATAAACAACAACAGCAACAACAACAAAGTAGTAGTAACAATACCTCTCACTTGCACACCTGCATCTGGCTTCCCAAATCTTATGTTTCATTTATTTATTTTGGGACAGAGTCTACAGTGAGGACCCACTTAGCTCCTGGTCCTGCCTCTGCTTCCGGAATACTGGGGTTACAGATGGGAGCCACCAGGCCCGACTTGTTTTATTTTGTTGTTATTGTTGTTTTATAAATCATGACCTGAACAGTCTTTATATTCTGTGAACCATTTTCTGTCTCTGAGGTAGAATAAATAGAAAAGACTGATTACTAGATACTGATTTATTGATTTCTTCAGTGATTTCTTTAAAGCACTGCTTGTCCTGGCTATTTGCCAAGCTTGGCTTCACTTGCTACCTGGGACAGAATGACCTGGAGGGATAGCTGAAAAATGGGTCGTTGCCCTTAACAACCTCCTGACCGCCATGCAGTTTTAGAGTATAAAGTAAGAGTGCA
>CABHPH010120332.1:0-12014 GCA_902168325.1 Peromyscus nudipes
GATATGTAAAGTTGAATTGTATTGTAAAATAAAAAAAAATAAAAAAATAAATAGTTTATCTAGTCTTGATTTAACTTTGGTATGGGGTACCTATCCAGAAAATCGTCCATTTCTTTCAGATTTTCCAATTTTGTGGAGTACAGGTTTTTGAAGTATGACCTGATGATTTTCTGGATTTCTTCATTGTCTGTTGTTATGCCCCCCTTTTCATTTCTGATTTTGTTAATTTGGATGCTCTCTCTCTGCTTTTTGGTTATTTTGGTTTAGGGCTTGTCTATCTTGTTGATTTTCTCAAAGAACAACTCTGTTTCATTGATTCTTTGTATTGTTCTCTTTGTTTCTATTTTATTGATTTCAGCCCTCAACTTGATTATTTCCTGGTGTCTGTTTCTCCTAAGTGAGTTTGCTTCTTCTTGTTCTAGAGCTTTCAGTTGTGCTGTTAAGTCACTAGTGTGGGATTTCTCCAGCTTCTTTATGTGGGCATTGAGAATTATGAATTTTCCTCTTAGCACTGCTTTCATGGTGTCCCATAAGTTTGGGTATGTTGTACATTTGTTTTCATTGAATTCTAGGAAATCTTTAATTTCTTTCTTTCTTTCCTCTTTGACCTATTGGTGATTCAATTGGGCATTATTCAGTTTCCATGAGATTGTAGGCTTTCTGTAATTTTTGTTGTTGTTGAAATCTAACTTTAAGCCATGGTGGTCTGATAAGACACAGGAGGTTATTTCAGTTTTTTTTGTATCTGTTGAGATTTGCTTTGTGACCAAGCATGTGGTCAATTTTAGAGAAGGTTCCACGGGATTCTGAAAAGAAGGTATATTCCTTTATGTTAGTGTGGAATATTCTGTAGATATCTATTAAGTCTATTTGAGTCATAATGTCTGTTAGTTCCCTTATTTCTCTGTTAAGTTTCTGTCTGGCAGACCTGTCCATTGGTGAGAGTGGAGTATTGAAGTCTCTCACTACTAGTTTATGGGGTTTGATGTGAGATTTAAGCTTTGGTAATGTTTCTTTTACAAATGTTGGTGCCCTTGTATTTGGGGCATAAATATTCAGAATTGAGACTTCATCTTGTTGGATTTTCCCTGTGATAAATATGTAGTGTCCTTCCCGATCTCTTTCAATTGATTTTAGTTTGAAGTCTATTTTATTAGATATTAGGATAGCTACACCAGCTTGCTTCTTAAATCCATTTGATTGGAAAGTCTTTTCCCAGCCTTTAATTCTGAGTTGGTGTCTATCTTTGAATTTGAGGTGTGTTTCTTGTATGCAGCAGAAAGATGGGTCCTGCTTTTGTATCCATTCTGTTAGCCTGTGTCTTTTTATAGGTGAATTGAGACCATTGATATTGATGGATATTAATGACTAGTTATTGTTAATTTCTATTTTTTTTTGGTGGTAGTGTTATATGTTTCCCTTCTTTGGTATTTGTTGGTCTGGGACTATCTATTGCCTGTGTTTTCATGGGTGTATCTAACTTCCTTAGGTTGGATTTTTCCTTCAAGTGCTTTCTGTAGGGCTGGATTTGTGGAGAGGTGTTGTTAAAATCTGGTTTTATCATGGAATATTTTGTTTACTCTGTCTATGCTGATTGAGAGTTTTTCTGGGTATAATAGTCTGGGTTGGCATCCATGGTCTCTTAGTATCTGCATAACATCTGTCCAGGACCTTCTGGCTTTTGGAGTTTCCATTGAGAAGTCAGGTGTTATTCTTATGGGTCTGCCTTTATATGTTACTTGGCCTTTTTCCTTTGCAGCTCTTAATATTTTTTCTTTATTCTGTATGTTTAGTGGTTTGTGGCGAGGGGACTTTTTTTTGGATCCAGTCTATTTGGTGTTCTGTAACTTCCTTGTATTTTTATAGGCATATCCTTCCTTAGGTTGGGAAAGTTTTCTTCTATGATTTTTTGAATATATTTTCTGTGCCTTTGAGTTGGTATTCTTCTCCTTCCTCTATCCCTATTATTCATAGGTTTGGTCTTTTTGTGGTGTCCCAAATTTCCTGGACATTTTGTGTCACAACTTTATTGGCTTTAGTGTTTTCTTTGACTGATGAATCTATTTCTTCTACTGTATCTTCAATGCCAGAGATCCGCTCTTCTATCTCTTACATTCTGTTGGTTATACTTGTATGTGTAGTTCCTGTTTGTTTACTCAGATTTTCCACTTCCAGTATTACCTCAGTTTGTGTCTTCTTTATTGACTCCATTTCAATTTTGAAATCTTGAACTGTTTCCCTTGTTTAATTTCTTTCTCGTGGCTTTCAAGGGATTTACTGATTTCTTCCCATTTTTTATTTGACTTTTCCTTGATTTCTTTAAGGGAATTTTTCATTTCCTCTTTTAAGATCCCTAATATCTTTTTAAAGTCATTTTTATGGTAGATATCTTCTGTGTCTTCTGTGTTGGATGTTTAGGTCTTGCTGATATAGGTTCTAATGGAGCCATATTGGTTTTTATGTTGTTGACTGTATTTTTGTACTGGCGTCTGTGGTGGTATTGTGTTCCAAAATATTGTGTACCTTAATAAACTTATCTGGGGTCAGAGAACAGGACAGCCACAATATGAAACAGAGGTTAGGCAGTGGTAGCATACGCCTTTAATCCTAGCATTCCAGAGGCAGAAATTCATGTGTTCGAGGATGCACCCAAGCATGGTGACCAACGCCTTTAATCCCAGAAAGCCACACCTTTAATCCCAGGGAGTGGTGGTAGAGAGCGGAGAGATATATAAAGGCGTGAGGACCAGAAACTCGAGGCAATTGGCCTAAGCAGGCATTTGGCCTGGAGAAGCGGCCTGGAGAAGCGTGTGGCTGGTTAAGCTTTCAGGCTTCTAGCAGCAGTTCAGCTGAGACCCATTCTGGATGAGGGCTCGGGGCATCCAGTCTGAGGAAACAAGACCAGCTGAGGATTCAGTGAGGTGAGATAGCTGTGGCTTATTCTGTCTCTCTGACCTTCCAGTGTTCACCCCAATACCTGGCTCAGGTTTGATTTTATTAATAAGACTTTTTAAGATTCATGCTACAGGCGTCTACCCATCTCTTTCTCCACTTGGTGCAAGCAGTGTCTGTGTCTGAGGGAGCCTCTCTTGGTCTGATTGATACTCTTGATCCAGTGGGAGCTTTTAGTCTATTTGATGCTGATGGACTTTTTGTCTTAGGGAGCAGCTCTTAGTCCAACTGTCGCTAGTAGTCTCTGACTCAGGGAGTAGCTGCAGTCTTAGCGTGTGGTAGATGGTGGTAATCTGACCTGTCTGCAGGAGGTCTGCCTGCCAAGTGGCCTCTTAGTCCAGTTGGGTGCTGGCAGGCTCTGTCTCAGGGAACAGTTGCAGTCTTGGAGGGTGGGTGGGATTTGGGGGAGGTGTGGCTTGGGTTACAGGATCTGATAGGGGATGGGGGTAGTCTGTCATGTGGGCAGGAGGTTTGCCTGCCAACTGGCCTGAAACTGGAACTGCAGTGGGTTGTGATGTAGGGGCGCAGGTTTGTGCCCCTGGGCCCAAAGCCTAGGGGCTGGGGTGTTCGGGTATGAGGATAAAGACTCACCTCTTAGTCCAGTCGGGTGCTGGCAGGCTCTGTCTCAGGGAACAGTTCTCTTCCCATTTTTTGTCTGACTTTTCCTTGAATTCTTTAAGGGAATTTTTCATTTACTCTTTAAAGATCTCTAATATCTTAAGGTCATTTTTAAGGCTGATTTCTTCTGAGTCTTCTGTGTTGGGATGTTCAGGTCTTGCTGATATAGGTTCTGATGGAACCATTTTGTTTTTTTTTGTTGTTGGCTGTATTTTTGCACTGGCATCTACCCATCTCTTTCTCCACTTGGTGCAAGTAGTGTCTGTGTCTGAAGGAGCCTCTCTTGGTCTGATCGATACTCTTGGTCCAGTGGGAGCTCTTGGTCTAGTCGGTGCTAATGGACTCTTTGTCTCAGGGAGCAGCTCTTAGTCCAGTTGTTGCTTATGGGTTCTGTCTCTGGGAGTACCTGCAATCTCTTAGTCCAATTGGGTGATGGTAGGCTCTCTTAGTCCAATATGGTACTGGCAGGCTCTGTCTCAGGGAACAATTGCAGTCTTAGAGAGTGGGTGGCATTTGGGGGAGATGGGCCTTGGGTTATAAGTTCTGTTGGGGGATGGTAGTAGTCTGACCTGTCTGCAGGAGGTCTGCCTCTGCTGACTGGCCTGAAACTGGGACTCTTAGTCCAATCGGGTGCTGGTGGGCTCTGTTTCAGGGAACAGTTGCAGTCTCAAGGTTTTTTTTTTTCAATGTATATAACCCACTAAATCCAATTAGTGTTGTCCTTATGTGCATGGTTATCAGACGTTCCTCTAGAACTTGGGAATCTAACCAATGGCTACATTCTTCTTTAAATAAGAGGAGACTTTAAAAAAAAGACTAAAAAACAAAAAAAAAAAGAAGAGGAGACTTGAGGGAGTCTCAGCCTTTTTCAAGGAGCGTCAGTCAATGCAGAAAGTGAGTGCTTAGATTTAATAAGACATTTATGTCAACCCCTTCCCCAAAGCTTAGGGAACATCAGGGAAGTTGGATATAAGATCTAGAGACTGGAGAGGAGAGCTGTAGGAAGCTGCCTTCTGGACATGTTATTTTGGCTGCATTCCTGCTGAACCATACCTAACCTGGCTCCAGAGCATAGCACCTAGTCCTAATCCGTCTTTTGTTTAACCAACACTTTTGTTTCTCCAGCTTCCTATATGACTCTTGTCTGAGAGTCTCCTAAGGATACAAAGCCTATGTAAAACTTGGTTCAGGAAACCTGGAAAACAATGGTACCTGAGAAATTGAGGAATTTGCACTTGGCATTATATCTTTGGGAGCTCCTTTCAGGTTGTTTTGAGCATATAGAAATTAACTGGCTAATCTGTAATAGCGGGAAATAAAAATGCCCAAGGCAAAGGGAAAGTGTTTCAGTCCTTCAAGGCTGGACCCCTCTACAGCCATGAAAGGCTAGATTCATTCTTAAGATGCCTCTGGAGGTTGAACAGTGCAGTGTCAGCTGTCATACACAGAGCAGTGGCTCTAGCTGACATTCAGAGGACAGTGAGTACATCTCAGGTACACACCCCCAGACTGCCATTGCTTTTCTCCTCTTGCTTACCCTGTGACCACATACAGAATCCTAAGTTCCAGCTAACTTCCTCCCAATTCAGAACTCAGTTCTGCTGCCACAGGACCTAGCAGAGGCTGTGAGGCAGTAGGTCTTCCAAGAACATGGTGCCTCAGCTTTGGACACTCATGAACTCAGTTTTTCTGTGACCAGGCAAGACGCTCTACTTTCAGGTTATGTAGCCTTATTAATCCATAGTTATAGACCTTTGCTCTCAACAGTTCCTCCAAACAGGGACTCTTAGATCCTGAAGGTACGCAGTAACATCTACAATCACCTGGTTCCTATAGTCTGTCCACTCTGGGAAGGCAGGACTGCTCAGTAACACTTAAGAGACTTCAGTGAAGGTGGCCACCTTTTCAGTTGGAATAACAAGTCAAAAAGTAATTGCCTAAAAAATAGCATTAGCGATTCGAAGCCTATGCCTGCTCCTAAACAGAAGCAGTGATGGCCTGACCAACACCCTCACAGCTGGGTACTCATGGACAAATCAGCTTGTTGTGTCTTGATTTCTGGAGCTGCATGAATTATTCCCCATTGTAACTGACAACTACTGCTTATGAAGGAAAATTGGGGGATTTTTAAGAACCAATTTGCCACTCAGATGATACCACTGTTAATTTTGATGTTAAATATTCCTCTAGATACCTCTGTGCATAGACTTTGGTGTGTTTACATAGTTGTTATCTACTGTACATACAATTTTATGTCCCTTTTGTACTTAACATAAACTTAAAAAAAAGATGCCTCTGAATTTTCTTTCCATGGATCGATGGGAACCCACACACCTGTGTCACGACAAACAGCAACATGGTATGGTTAGTACACTTATAAACTCACAGCATTTATGATTACTAGCATAAGACCTGCAAAATTCCAGCATAAGTGGGATAGATGATCTCTAGGCCTTACCCTTTGCAGAGCTCTAAACTTTTAAAGAATATCAATATCTTACTCTGCATGAATTAACCTCAGTTAGTGTTTTGAAAGCAATAATTTTATTCTTTCAGAGATACTTCTCTTTCGTCTGCTTTTCCTACCTTCCACCTGAGTGATGCTTCAGACTGGTTGTTGCCTCTGGTAGATTGACAGAATCAGAAATAACTTGAAGATAGAACAGATCCCAAAACAACTAGTCCAAAATTTAATCTGAAATTAAGGTATAAGAAATTCATAATGCTGTGCAATAATAAAAAAAAAAAACTTGGGAATTAATTGAACCAAAGAAGATAAATATTTCCATGATTGATATTATAAAGCACTTAGGAAATATACTGAAGAAGGAAGAAGTGAAAGTGTATTCTGCATTCATGGGAATTGATCAGTATTTTGATCAAATTTAAATATCCATATCTAAATAGATTTAACAATTTTTAGAAATTCATATCAGAATTGTGTGTGAGAAGGGCACTGTAAAGAAACTGCCAACATGACTGCTTCACTAGGGGGAAGCATTTTATGGTGAATAAGAGAGAGAAAATATCCAGAGGCAGAAGAAAGAGTCTAGAGCAGAAAGGAAAATAAGTACACTGGATATGGCTAGGGCTAGGAAAGCAGGAGAGATTGGAAGGAGAATTGACATAAGAGATGGAGCATAGCTAGAGAGTCCAGAGAGTGCTGAGTGGACAAACCATATAAGAAGGATAAGTAGCTGGGGCACAGATTCCATTGGAGGACAGAAAATCCATTTCACAAGTCCCTGAGGAATGCTGCCTTTTATCTAACCATCAAAAATCCTTCTATAGTCTAGCATGAGCTCATTTCTAGATTTATGAAAAGTATGAGACCTAACAAAAAATTACCAATGACTTATTCCCAGAATGGGAAAAAAGAATTTAACATACTTATATGGAATTACAAAAGAAACTCCAAATATCCAAAGCAAATTGAGGTAAAAATTACAAAGCATGAGACATTATATAAACTAAAGGTACATTTTAAAGCTATAGAAATCAAAGTAACATGATATTTTTCTTTATGCATAAATAAATAAGAATTAGAAAACATAGCTCAATGGAAGATAATGAAGAACCTAGAAGTAAGCAAGTAAGCATGTGTATCTATTAATGTTGAACTAGTCTTTATTAATTCTTTCAAGGGTGTAATGTTTACTTTTATAGTCACTTTTTACACATAAATTTCCAGTCACTGTAGCAATATTTCTTCAAAAAGCTATCTCTTCTCCATTTAAATGCCTTTGCTTCCTGGTCAAAGGTCAGCTGATTATTTCTGCAAATCTACTTTTGCTTTTTAATTTTTCATTCATCTCACTGCATTTTCACTAATATCGCACCATCGTAGTCACTGTTAGCTCCGTGATAAGTCTTAAAGTCAAGTCAGATAGGGCTGTCCTATGATGTTGTTCCTCTTCAACATTATTTTGATTTTGTTTATATTTTCTTTTTTCCTCTCAACGTAAACGTTGTGGGTTTTGGAAGAAAATTAAATTAGAATTTAAGTTTGACTGGAGTGCATTTGCCGTTAGATTGAGAAACAGTGACAATAAAAATGAGCCTTTGTATTTACATAAAAGGAAATCTCCATTTATCATGGTATCTCTTTCCTTGTTCTCCCACCCTGTTCCCATTCCAGCTTGAACCTCCCACCCCTCTAAGCTCTCATCCCCCATCCCTTGCCCTCCATTACTCCCTCTCACCCCTATTTTGCTCATGTAAATCTCATCCACTTCTCTATCGTTGGGTGATCTGTATGCCCTTCCTAGGGTCCTTCTTACTATCTAGCTCCCTGGCCCTGTGGGTTGCAGTCTGGTTATCCTTTGCTTTATATCTAGTATCCACTTATGAGTGAGTACATACTATGTTTGTCCATCTGAGTCTGGGTTACCTTACACAGGATGATATTTTCTAGTTCCATCCATTTGCCTGCAAACCTCATGATGTCATTGTTTTTCACTGCTGAGTAGTACTCCATTGTGTATATGTACCACATTTTCTTTATTCATTCTTCAGTTGAGGGGCATCTAGGTTTCTTTCAGCTTCTGGCTATTACAAATAATGCTGCTATGAACATAGCTGAGCAAGTGCCCTTGTGGTATGATTGAGCATTCCTTGGGTATATGCCCATGAGTGGTATAGCTGTGTCTTGAGGAAGATTGATTCCCAATTTTCTGAGAAACCACCATATTGATTTCCAAAGTGGCTATACATGTTTGCATTCCCACCAACAGTGGAGGAGTGTTCCCCTTGCTCCACATCCTCTCCAACATAAGCTGTCTTCAGTGTTTTTGATCTTAGCCATTCTGACAGGTATAAGATGGTATCTCAGAGTCGTTTTGATTTGAATTTCCCTGATGACTAAGGATGTTGAGCAATTCCTTAAATGTCTTTCAGCCATTTGAGATTCTTCTGTTGATAATTCTCTGTTTAGCTCTTGTCGAGCCTGCCAACAGTCAGCTGGGTAGCTGGGTAGAGGCGTGCAGATTGAAGAGACAATGAAGAAGATAGAAAAGAGTTGAGAGGGTTGCTGGTCAATGCTGGACAGCTCTGAGTTTATTTCACAGACAGGTTATGTATAGTTTTCAAAGACAGAGGTAGAACAATGCACAGCACAGGCATTCAACCACTATCTATTCTGCCTTGCGTCAAGGAGCAGGCAGTTTCATTTTCTATCTCAATGTACCTCTGGCTGGCATCAGTAACTTGCATCCAGCTAGATAGTGTGTTCCTTCCTGTGGGTTAATCAGGACTTTCTCACAGCCCTTCAAGGAGGCTCTGTTGGCTAATCAGGACTTTCTTACAGCCCTTCAAGGAGACTCTGTGGGCTAATCAGAACTTTCTCACAGCCTTGGAGCAAACAAGCTTGAACTCTATTGACTCAGAATAGACTTCAGATTCAAACTGGGAAACTGAGTCAGTTGTGGGCTCCTACAAGCTCTATAGACCATTTTTAATTGGACTGTTAGGTATTTTGATGTCTAGTTTTCTGAGTTCTTCATATATTCTGGAGGTCATCTTGTTAATCTACACCTTGTATGTCTTCATCAAACTTTTATTGTATTTCCTAAGTTATTTTGTGTATATTTTGAGGTATATCTAAGACTGAAAAGAAAGAATTTCATAATTTGACCTTAATATAAATCATACTATGTTATTAATTTTGAGCTAGCATACAATATATCACTTAATGCTATGCATTAGCATTGCATGGGTAGACTTAGAAGGCAATATAATAGAATCAAAGGCACTTTCAAGCCACTCTGGGTGAGAAGTTCCAGGACAAAAAGGCAGAATCGCTTTTTAAGGTGAGGAAGAAAAGTAAGAAACTAAGAAAGGGGTGACTGGAAAACTAAACAGCATCGATAAGCAGAAAAGCAACACCCACAAAAGTGCAGAACAGTTCCCAACTTCAATCCTGGCCTTTGTGGAGATGGGTAAACTAAGGGTACAAGCAGGTTAGCCAGTGAGTACAGAAAACACTGGTAACAGAAAAGTGGAAATCCTATTGAGGCAAGTCATAAAGGCAGAAAATTAAGGGAACTTGGAAATGAAACACATGGACCAAAAACAGATCCTTTGCTCAGGTTTCTGGTGTGTGAAAGGGAATGGTATTGGCTCAGAACCCCCAGGAACACATTCTCAGCATAAAGGAAATTTATTTGCCCAGAAAGCCAAAGGACAGAGAATAAGAGACAAAGACAGGAGATAAAGGATGAGGGAGAAGGGGGAGGAGAAAGGAGGGAGAAGGGGTGTTTGCCTGGTGAGGGGAGACAAACTGCCTCTAGATAGAGAGGAGACAGATGTGACCCTTATGAAAATGGCAGTTTATAAAGATATAATGGGAAACACTGTGTTAGAATGAGGCATTTAATTTTAATTGGGCATGTTAATTAGGTGAGCTAAAAGAGGCTTTTGAGTCTGGTCGCGAAACAGCTCGAACTGACCTACTCTGGTGATAGGATGGCCAAACACCCTAATTGTCGTGCTGGAAACCCCATCCAATGACTGAGGGAACTGGATGCAGATATCCACGGTCAGGCCCCGGGTGGAGCTCCGGGAGTCCAATTGGCGAGAAGGAGGAGGGTTTATGAGAGCAAGAGTTGTTGGGACCAGGGATGGATGGAATACAGGGACGAGTGGCCAAACGAATGGAAACACATGAACTGTGAACCAATGGCTGAGGGGCCCCCAACTGGATCAGGCCCTCTGAATGGGTGAGACAGTTGATTGGCTTGATCTGTTTGGGAGGCATCCAGGCAGTTGGACCAGGTCCTGTGCTCAGTGCATGAATTGGCTGTTTGAAACCTGGGGCTTAGCAGAGACGCTTGGCTCAGCCTGGGAGGAGGGGACTAGACCTGCCTGGACTGAGTCCACCAGGTTGATCTCAATCCTCGGGGGAGTCTTTGCCCTGGAGGAGATGGAAATGGGGGGTGGGCCAGAGGGAGGGAGACGGGGTGGGAGGGGGGGAGAACAGGGGAATCTATGGCTGATATGTAAAGTTGAATTATATTGTAAAATAAAATAAAATAAATTAAAAAAGAGGCTTTTGATTGCTGAACTTCAATACTTTTATAGCTGGTACTTTGTAGTCAGCCTCAGGAGGAGGAAGCAGCCAAATAGGGAGTGAAACTTGGTGGCTAGTGTTAGGAATATAATCTAATGGTTTTTAGCAAGGCACAGGGAATGGGAGAGAAGGACAAGGCTTGCCATAGCCATGTTTTCTATGCTTAAGCTGGCTAAAGTTTCCTTGTTCCCACCTTTTCCTTTTATTATTGGGTCACTGGGTGTTGGGTAAATGGACATCATTCTCTCTGGCTGCTTCCTGCTGACATTGGGGCATCATTGTTAGGAGACCCAAGTGTCAGAACACCATCAAAAGAATGATGCATGGTGAACGATGTCTTGAGGAACTGTATAAGAAGCTCCAGGAAAAAAGGTAGAGGGATGCTTACCTCCAGTGTACTTTGGCCACTGGACTGTTCTTGGACATGACTTCATGCCTCCTGTGACAAACATTTATATTCAATTTATGAGACATGTTTATTCTTGTTGGGTGTCAGAACATAGCTCTAGAACCCAATCTGGTCAGTATTGGAGGATTTATTAAGGCAACTCCACGTAGTTAAAAGGGAGGTTTATTTTAGGGTAACTTACAACAAGTAAAGGGATAGGTTACAAGATCTGGGAGAGGTGAAGTGCAGTCCAGTGATGTTCTCTAGAGAACTCTGCTCAGTCTACATCAGCATCCAGGATCACCAGGAACCAAGAGAGCAAGCACATTCGGATCTTGGGTCTTAAGGGCTCCCATTTTGGCCCTTCCTCAGGGACAGGCCATAGGTAGGCATGACAGTTACTGGAAGTCTCAATGGGGGTAGTACTTCCAGGTCAAAGCTGGAACAGCTACCCATTACAGGTAGTGTACCCTGAATCTAGATATGGCCTTCTGCCTAGCTTTCATGATTTTGCAGATATAATCAATAGTACATGCCAGGCAACTGTAGTTAAATTGGTCTGTTCTGTAAAGTTCTGAGAAGGGGCTGCTCTATTAATATTTAGAATGTGCTTACTAACATTTATTTACACATTTTTCCAATCATGTTTTTTTCTGAACTCAAACAATCTTCCTTAGACCATTCCTTGTAACAGGTGATAGACCCACAACATGCCCCATGGTTGTGCATGTCCAGTGGACCTAGATACTTCCACCTAGCCAGTTCCGGGTCAAAATAGCCATTTCCAGGCCAAGGCGTCTCGCATGACCAGGACCCCATGGCTTTGCATGGTTGTGTAAGAGTGCGCAACACAACCATGTGATCTGAGCATGCATGGAGTAGCCACATCGACCTGTGTACGCATGTACCACCCAGCCTTTATAAGCTGGCACCATATTCCCGGCTTCCTTCCTTCCTTCCTTCCTTCCTTCCTTCCTTCCTTCCTTCCTT
>CABHPH010120333.1:0-21036 GCA_902168325.1 Peromyscus nudipes
CTTGCTGAGTTTATTTCTGATTTGAGGAATCCAGGGGCACAACACAAAACACATTTGAAAAATTCAAGCACATTGATGTGCGGTTTTAGGGAGCGATAATTTTTCTGAATATCAATTATCATTACATTTTTTATTTTTAAGGGCAAGTGTCCGGAGGATGGCTGGGATGACAGCACACTTGAACTCTTTCTGCATGAGCTTGCAATCATGGATAGCAACAATTTCTTGGGTAATTGTGGTGTGGGAGAAAGGGAAGGGAGAGTGGCCTCTGCTTTGGTTGCTCGTCGCCATTACAGGTATGTTCCTTAAATTAGTTCTGAAAACATTTGGGCTCCCCCTGCCCCTCAGGTGGAGTGGGAGGAGCTTAATATAATGGTGATGGTATTCTTACTGAATTTTAAAGTTTCCACTCAAATAATTTCTTCCCTTTTCAAATTGGCATGGAAACCAAGTGGAACTGGGAGATAGGAACACTCTGAGCAAGTGCTTTTCATGACAGAGTTCAAGTTCTAATATGTGGTAGTTTCCCCTTTAGATACTTCATGGTCAACAGCTCTGTGTTTTGATAGTATTTAAACTAGTAAATCTATCTGGTTCTAAAAGCTTAATGTTGTCAATACAAAAAAAAACCACAGTTGACTTCAAAAGGAGTAAGAGTACCTCTAGTTATATGTATGTGACAGGTGACACCAAATGTCATGTTCTGATGTAACAGTTTCATAAAATGTTTATACTAAAATGGTCACAGAGCAGAAAAATCATAGACCCTTTTAAAATACACTAGTAGAAATATGGAGATAGGCCAGTTACAGCAAAGCAAGGAAATCTTGTCGTAAGCCTCAGATAGCCTTTGGGTAGGTGAAGTCCATTCCAGGGCCTCTGTCCTTTCCAGAAGGATTTACCTAATAGTCTTGGAGGTAAGTCACACACAGGAAAGATATTTTGGTTCTGGACCTGCAACTTGCCAACTTAACATAATCATAGAAGTTCAGACAGCCTTGTAGAATGTTTAACGTGGGTGTGGCTTTTTTTTTTAAATTTCAGTTGACATACATCATAGTTATCTTTCTTTCTCTCTTTTTTTAGTTTTTAAGACAGGTCTCACTGTGTAACTGTGGCTGTCCTGGAACTCACTGTGTAGATCATGCTGGCCTTGGATTTATAGAGATTCACCTGTCCCTTCCTCCTGAATGGCAGGATTAAAGACATGTGCTACCAGCCATATTTCCTTTTTAAATTGCAGATTTTATTGGAGAAGAATGAACTTGAAAGCATGGTTTATCAGCATCTGAATCCCCCTTTTTTTTTTTGGTTTTTCAAGACAGAGCTGCTCTGTGTAGTTTTGGTGCCTGTCCTAGATCTCGCTCTGTAGACCAGGCTGGCCTCGAACTCACAGAGATCTGCCTGGCTCTGCCTCTCGAGTGCTGGGATCAAAGGTGTGCCACTGCCGCCCGGCTGAATCCCATGCTATAAGTGCTTCTTTTTGTTGCAATCGATGGAGGAACAGGAGTATTAGATGATTACATTATTTGCATTGGTTTTGAAAGCTTTTTTAAAAAATCCATTCTGAAAGGTGGTTTATTTATTTATTTTTTTCCTTCATGACCTGCTTCTGTGTCCTAAGTGCTAGGGTTAAAGGCATGAGCCACCACCGCCTGGCAAAAATGATTTAATTATTAATTGATAGTGCTTTTAGATATGAAATGTTTATTTTCATCTTCTACCCTTTCTGTGAGAAATATAAACTCTTAAAAAACCTTCTTGATTTTTAAATCGAGGTGCAGTTTTTGAGGCGTACTAAAATTTTATTTTAATAAGAGCATTTGCAGTATGAACTGGTGATAAAGAGTATGGATGTAGGTTTCCTGTCTAACAGTGCCCTGGTAACATGGTTCGTCTATAATATATGTAAAAGGCTTATACATACAATGTGCTTGTGAGGAAGTACAGGACTAGTACTCTGATATTCTCCTTATGCACAGTTTCTGATCTAGTGGAAGTAAGAGATTGAGTTTACAGAAGGATCATTTCTTTATTTAAAAGAGCATTCAGAGGCATCCGTAAGTGGATGGGGCCATCGAAGACAAGTGGATTTGTATACTCATTTTCAAGAAACATAATTTAAAAAAAAATTAGGGCAGTTTTTGCCAGGTGTGGTAGTACTGCCTGGAATCCCAGCACTTAGCAGAAATGGGGGAGGGAGCAGAAATAGTGAGATCCCAGCTCAAAAGACCACTGTTACCACCAGCAGCAAGCCAGGACATTCATTTCATTCCCGTTAGAATCTGTCCCACTGCTGTGGTTACGGAAGGAAAGGGAATAGAATGTTCTCTGTACCATGGTTTTAAACAGAGCACTCCAAAGGTTAAAGGTCACTATTTCATTCCTCCAGTTCTGTGTTAACTGAGCTCAGCAGCTGAGTGTTTGGGTTTCTGGTGCAGTTGTCAAATGTCAGCTAAGAGTGTAGTTTGTTGAATGTTAGAGTCAGCAGTCTATAAAGATGACTTGGGTCACATGGCTGAGGGCTCAGCCTGCCTCTTCCTGTGATGTGAGCTCCTTCCAACATGGCAGCTGAATTTTGAGAGACAATATACACTAACTAGCAAACTCTCTGAGAAGTCTGATGAAGACTTCAGTGCTTCTTATGACTTTCTAGAACTTAGAGGCTCCAGACAATCACTTTTTATATTTTTCCCAGTCAAGCAAGTTAGGACACCCCCACATAGGGATTTAGATATGTGAGAGAATTAGACTATCTCTTGGTGTGGGCCAACAGGAGAAGAGAAATTGATATGGTTGTCTCTGGATGTTAGCTACTATAACATAGTGAAACTTTCACTTAAGGTATTTCCACATTAGTCATTTATGAAGTGCACATAGAACAGTGGAAGTCTGCCTCTGCTAGTGTTTGGTTATTTATTTGTAAGCCCGTGTATTGATTACTGAACACTGAATGTATTTGTACAACTTTTGGTCCATTTTTTGCTTAGGTTCATCCATGGAATTGGACGATCCGGTGATATTTCTGCTGTGCAACCAAAAGCTGCAGGCTCTAGCCTCTTGAACAAAATTACCAATTCTTTGGTGCTTAATGTCATAAAGCTGGCCGGTATGTATTATGTCAATCATAATGTGACTTGTGAATAGACAGCATACTAGTTTCTTGCATTTATAGCTCTTCAAAAACAATATGAGTAGTTTTTAAAAGGGCACACATGTAAACCTGTTTCAGAACAAGACAGAAAATAACCCTAGGAATGACTTTTAATAATGAGTTTCATGAGAGCAAATGAGAAAGAAAAACACTAGAGTTACAGTCCATGTTATTTTATAAAAGAAACTTTATCATTTCTTCCAGAAGGATGTTGGCTTTTAGTTTAGTTTTGTTTTTTTTTAAATGGGATAATAAATTACTTTATTTCTTATTTGTAGGTGTTCATTCAGTGACCAATTGCTTTGTAGTTCCTATGGCAACCGGCATGAGTCTAACCTTGTGTTTCTTAACATTACGACACAAAAGACCAAAGGCCAAGTATATCATATGGCCACGGATAGACCAGAAGTCCTGC
This sequence comes from Peromyscus nudipes, assembly GCA_902168325.1. Classification (NCBI taxonomy): domain Eukaryota; kingdom Metazoa; phylum Chordata; class Mammalia; order Rodentia; family Cricetidae; genus Peromyscus; species Peromyscus nudipes. The sequence continues at coordinate 3,570 of CABHPH010120333.1, forward strand.
TTTAAGTCCATGGTCACTGCAGGTAAAAAGATATCCAGCATATGTAATGTTTTAAACATCCAGTGGGAAAACTCAGATTTTTATATAGAGATAGGTAAATGAAAAATTAAATGTGCTCCATATTCATGCTTTAAAGAAATTATAGTTAAGTATTCATAAAATTTAGCATTTATTTTGTTTTAGCAACTTGTAAGCTTATATATACTTACACTTACCATTAAAGTTTGCATAATTATTCGTGGGGTGATCTTTAATTATGTGCTAGTTAAGTGCAATATTTCAATTAAAAATCTGAAGGACTCTTGGGCCATGAGATGGATCAGTGATCTCCAGGTGACTGAAATTAATAGTTTTCTTTAGTGGTAAAACATAAAGTTTATGGGTGTGATTTATTTCAGTACTTGAATTTTATTATTAGTTATAGCTATCTCTGAAATAAAGTAAACTGAACTGAAACTGATATGTTCCTAGAGAATTGAGTAGGCTTCATTTTATTTGACAGAACTTGAACTGGACTAGTAGTCTTTTTGGTTACCAACACCTGAGCAGTTAACCTTTGGTTAACATGTGCTTTCCTTACTTTACAGAATCCCTTCCCTATCATTTTAAAGTGCTAAAGATCCAGGCTGGTTGTCTAGTTGTCCTTCACACTCTTTGACTTTGTTTCTGATTGATGCCAGTTCTTGTCTTAGTCAGGGTTTCTATTGCTGTGAAGAGACACCATGACCACAGCAACTCTCCTAAAGGAAAGACATTTAATTGGGGGTGTGTTGTTGGAGGTTTTTGCTCTTTTGGGGATGGGGGCTGCCACCCAGCTCCCAAATAAATTACACATGGAGGCTTATTCTTACTTAGGAATGCCCGGTTGTAGCTTGGCTTGTTTCTTGCCAGCTTTCCTTAACTTAAATTATCCCATCTCCTGTTGCTAGAGTTTTTCTGCCTGGCCCACAATCAGGGCAAATCTCTGTCACCTGCCAGTCCCACAGCCGCTCAGACCCAACCAAGTAAACACAGAGACTTATATTGCTTACAAACTGTATGGCCATGGCAGGCTTCTTGCTAACTGTCCTTATATCTTAAATTAATCCATTTCTATAAATCTATACCTTGCCACGTGGCTCGTGGCTTACTGGCATCTTTACATGGTCCTGGTGGCGGCTGGCTGTGTCTCCTTCCACCTTCCTGTTCTTTTCTCCTCTCTGTTAGTCCCGCCTATACTTCCTGCGTAGCCACTGGCCAATCAGTGTTTTATTTATTGACCAATCAGAGCAACACATTTGCCATACAGAACATCCCACAGCACTCTACCTTTAGCCTCTGGGCTTTCCTGTTCTCTTACTTCCATAAACCTTACTCTTACTCCATGGCTTGCTGGTTGTGTAGCTGGGTGGCTGGCCCCTGATGTCCTCTTCCTTCTTGGGCTGCTAGATCTCTCCTCCCAGATTTTTCCCTCTATGTATTCTCTCTACCTGCCAGTCCCACCTATCCTTTCTCATGCCTTGCTATTGGCCAGTTCTTTATTAGACCATTATGTGTTTTACACAGGCAAAGTAACACAGTGTCACAGAGTTAAGCAAATGCAACATGAACAAAAGTAACACACCTTAAAACATTCTACTACAGGGGTGCTTACATTTTCAGAGGTTTAGTCCATTATCATCATGGTGCAACATGGTGGCGTGCAGGCAGACATGGTGCTGGAAAGTAGCTGAGAGTACTGTATCTTGATGCTCAAGCAACTGGAAGTGGTGAGACACTGGACAAGGCTTGAGTATAAATGAGACCTCAAAGCCCACCCCCACAGTGACACACTTCCTCCAAAAAGGCCATACCTACCCCAATAAAGCCACACCTCCTAATAGTGCCACTACCTATGAATTTATGGGGACCAGTTACATTCAAACTATGATACTGAGCTACTGTTTATTACTAGAGGAAAAGCTTGTTAGTGAATAAATATTTATAGAGTTCTAGTGTGCAATTGCATTGCTTCTTAGAGTTCTAGATTCATCTTGCATTTAATTGACGCTAATGCTTAGATTTCTGGTTGACTTGGTTAGGTTTTAAACCAGTGGTGATAGAAAATGTTTTGGAAGGCGACGAGCTGCGCACTGACCTGAATGCAGTGGAGGCTAAAGTCCAGGAACTCGGGCCTGATCGTATTCTGTGCATTCATTCTACTACATCCTGCTTTGCTCCAAGGGTGCCTGATAGGTAACTGACTTGTGAATATTGGTCTGTAGATGCTCACTCACCAGTCCTTTAAATAAATTCTGTCAATTCTCAAGCATGTTGAGATAACTTTTGGTAGTAAATAGTAAGTATACTGGCCTAAGAGAATAGGTGAGTCCTTGGGAGAATTATTGTTGAGAAGTTTGATGCTGAAGGAAAAACAGCTGATGTGGAGGTGGAAATCTGCTTATCTAAACCTTAGTCCGCCTTATTTGTGTGCTTTCCTGCTCTTGCCAGTTTAAGTCTCTCAGAGTCATTTTCCATTGCTTAAGCTTTTCCAAGTGAACTGCTGACTTAGTAGTTTTCCCCATTGCTGTTTCTTTGGCTTTGCGATTCATTTGCTAAGTAGGAACTATCGTCCTAACAGATGATAAATAATATAGTTTAGGATTACTTACATTTCTTTGATTGGGAGATTAAGCTAGGTGTGTACAGTGGTTGTACACATTTTGAAGATAATATAAATTAGAAAATTAAAGCCATAGGGGTGGCAGATGTTCACTGTTATAAAGGATAGCCACAGGTTTTTTATTTTGAAAATGTCATAGGGCTGAAGTTTATTAACAGAAATTTCTGTTTTTGCCAGAAGCTCTGGTTTGGTCTCATTTCAACATCTTTAACAGAAGTGCTAATAATTAATAAGAATCGTGTTGACTTTGGACTCTGGTTTTAAGCTTTTGTGGTTGTAGACTCATTGTTTGGCAATGATGATCACATGCTAGCTTTTATTGTCTTACAGGCAAATTTTAAAAGATCATATTGACGCCATGCTCTTGAAAATTTGCCTTGGGTCACTTATGAGCCTATGAATTCTGTTTTAAAATTACATTTCATATGCTGTAGTAGTTTATTAATGACCAGTCATTTTAAATTTCTATTGAAATATTAAAGATGGTATTCTTTGATAATTTTGATATCTAGAAAATTTTAATGGAATAGAAATAACCCTCAGTTCCCCAAAGAGCAAGCATGTGGGTGCTTGTATTAGCTGAATTACTTTTCTCGGGGAGTTTTGCTTCATTTTGAGCCCTGTTTTCAGTGTGTGTAGTGTTGCATTGTTTTACACATAGACCTGCTAGAGGAGGAGTCAGGAGAATTTGATAGCAAGTTGTCATTTGTTACTTTTTAGTTGTATGATGTAATGAATGCTTTTGATGAGTGAGGGTTATGAAAATGGTGGCGGAAAGTTAGTAGTATATTTTATTTTCTGATTTTATAGTCTTAATTTTAGTGGTGTACCATTTGTTTTTGTTTTTATTGGTCAGTTATTAGGGAATATTGAATAGGAAATCCATGTAAAAGAAAATTGAAAGAATGTCACTTCTATTGGCTATTAAAATTAGCTTTTGATTTAGAATACAGTGGGATTCACATGGAAAATCTGTTTTCTGATTTTCTTTGCCTTTCATTTAATGCCTTTTTTATGTCCTGTTAACACATCTGATTAATTTACATCATTTAAAAGTTACAAGTTTGTTTGTTTTTTAAATAACTTTAATATTGTGGTACCTTATTTTCAAGGAATTTATCAGAGTATTCTTTCACTAGCACACACACATGAAAAAAGTGCCTTTTACCTTCTGAAGAATATATGTGTGTGTATTCCAAGTTTATTTTGTTAGTAACAGAAGAAATTTTGGTATTGATTGTGAGGCAGGGGTGTGTGTGTACATGCATGCTTGTGTGTGTGTGCCCCCAATGGTTGATTTTGGGTGTCTTCCGCTGTCATTCTCCACTTTATTTTTTGAGACAGGGTCTCTCACTGAACCTGGAGCTCCCTGTTTCAGTTAGAATGGCTAGCCTCAAGCCCCAGAGATTGTCCTGTCTCTGCCTGCCTGGTGCTGGGATTATAGGCACATACTGCCATGCCTGACGTTTTTTTTTTTTTTTTTGGTTTTTTTCAAGACAGGGTTTCTCTGTGTAGCTTTGCGCCTTTCCTGGAACTCGCTTTGGAGACCAGGCTGGCCTCGAACTCACAGAGATCCGCCTGCCTCTGCCTCCCGAGTGCTGGGATTAAAGGCGTGTGCCACCAACACCCGGCAGCCTGACGTTTTTAATGTGGGTTCTGAGGAATTGAATTCCTATGCTTGCAAGGCAAGCACTTTACTGACTGATTGATCCATCTCTCTAGCCCTAAAAATTAGGTTTTATTCATGTCTTAGTCAGTGTTCTATTGCTGTGAAGAGACACTATGACCACAGCAGCTCTTATAAAAGAAAACATTTATCTCTTAATAATAATAAAAAAAACAAGAAAAAAAGAAAACATTTAATTGGGGCTTGCTTATAGTTTCAGAGGTTTAGTCCATCATCATCATGGCAGGGAGCATGATGGCATGCAGCTAGACCTGGTGCTGGAGCAGTAGCTGAGAGTTCTAGATCCAGATCCGCAGGCAGCAAGAAGAGACACTGGCCTGGCTTGCGCTTATGAAACCTCAGAGCCCACCCCTAGTGACACATCTCCAACAAGGCTATACCTCCTATTCCTTCTCAAGTAATGCAATTCCCTGATGACTAAGCATTCAAATTTATGAGTGTATGGGGGCCATTATTATCCAAACCACAATTCATAATACTTAAAGGAAGCAAATTGAAAGTTTCTACAAATAGACATAATCTTATTCCCATTTATAGTTTTAAAACATACTTGTTCACATCTAGAAAAAAAAAAGATGTGCATACTACTCATTTATTTACTTATTTGAGAACAGGGTCTTGCTGTGTATCTCTGACTGGCCTGGAATTTACTATGTAGAATTAGGCTGGCCTTGAACTCAGAGATCTATTTACTTCTGCCTCACTGTGCCATGTATTTTAAATACCTCCTTTTGGAAAGAAGCATAAAAATGCTTTGCTTCCAAGTTCTATTTGTGAAACAAAAATTTTTTAAAAATCAGTTTAATTGCATCACAGGATTTAGTTATAGTATTGCAGTGTGCTGACATTTTTTTAAGGTGACTTTAGTCACAAGTAGTATTGGGTTTTGAGAAGGAACCTCTGCTGTGTTGTGGTTCATTACCATACTTACCATAAATTAGACTTTCACACTGCCTTTATATGAGAGGTGTTAAATGAAAGAGTGAAGAAGGGGAGATTTTTAAGCCAGCAACTTTTTAGAGGATGTATCCAAGTTATTAGACAATGTCAGTGAGTTTTTAAAACTTTGTGAGATTCTTAAGATTTCCAGCTATGCTTAGTATTTTGTCCGTGCTAGTTCAGTGTGCTGAGCAGTCAGAGCAGTAAGAAGGGATCGCAGCTCTTTGTGGGTGTCATCTGATCTCTGTGCTTTGTCTGTAAGAAGTTTGGAAATCATTTAAAAGTTGCTGTCAGAATTTTTTTTTTTTTTTTTTTTTTTTTCTTTGAGACAGGGTCTCACTATGTAGCCTGGCTGGCCTGGAACTCTCTATGTAGACTAGGCTGGCCTCAAACTCACAGAGATCCTCCTGCCTCTGCCTGCCAAGTCATAAGCTTTTGTAAATATGTTTTTTTCTCATTTATTGGTAACATTAAAAGGTTTTCTAAGTTTTCAAAAGTGCTATGTATTTCCAGGCTGATGAATTACATGCGAAGATACTACAGAGGGAATAGTTCAGTTTGTCATCCCCTCTTCCTTTCCCTGATATACCTTAAGACTATTAATAAAATTTTTCCATAATTATTTATAAAGCACAGTATGAGTATGTCTTTCTGTAAATGTTTATGTTTGTAGATTAGAAGAACTGGCTGTGATTTGTGCTAATTATGACATTCCGCATGTAGTCAACAACGCTTATGGATTACAGTCTTCCAAGTGCATGCATCTCATTCAGCAGGTGAATTATTATATTAATATTATATACTATAGGATTATGACTTTTTTCCTTCAACCTAATACAGTGAAAATTATTCAGCTCTCTCTACTTTGGAGAGCATTAGAAACTTGTATCCAGGATTCTCTTAGTAAAAGTCATTATTCCTAGGTAGTATGATGGTAATTGGATAGTAGCTTTTAAATATTTATTTGTTTATGCTTATATTTTATGTGTATACGTGTGTCTGTGAGTGTATGCATACCTATGTATTTGCGCGCACGCATGCGGGTGTGTGTGTGTGTGTGTGTGTGTGTGTGTGTGGGTATGTATGTGTGTGCGCATGCTTGTTTGTGCAGTTGGGGGCCAGAAGAAGGTGTTGCATGTCTTTCTATTGTTCTCCTATTCCACTGAGGCAGAGTCTCTTCTGAACTTGTGTGTTGAATTTTCTCAGGTAGGCTGGAAGCCAGCAAGCTCCAGTGGTCCTCCTATCTTCACCCTTTCTGGAGCTAGGGTTTTAGGTGTGTGTGAAACATCTCACTTGTTATGTGGGTTCTGGATCCAAACTCTGATCCTCATGGTTACACACCAAAGTGTTCTTAATGGATGAGCCGTTTCTCCTGCCTCTGGGAAATAGCTTTGATGGTCCCAAATCAACACAGAAATATTTCAGTAGCATCCTTAACTTCCTGAGAATTTTTTTTTTAAACCCAGGATAGTCATTTTTCTAATGTATTGAATTACAGTATTTCAAAAACTATATTGTGATCATATTTTATATAGAAGAAAAAGAAAAGAGGAAGAGTAAGAATGAACCATGTAAATACATAAACATATATTTTCAAATCTTAAAAAAATACAAAATATTTAAATATTTTCCAGGATCTAAAGAATCTTTTAATAGCTGCTGCTCTGTGATCTTTACTTATTCACTTTTACTTTTTCTTTGGTGTCTTTTCATCATTCCTTAACTTTTTAAGGCTGCCTCACAGGTGTAGATGGATCATGTATGATGCGCATGGAGCAGAAGAAAGGTGTATACAGTGTTTCATGCTGGAACTTGGGAAAACACATGGTCGACTCACTTTTATTGCCCCTCCTTTCCTCCTGTTCTTCTCTTTCATTTCTAATACTTAAAAATTACTACATTTATTTGTGTGTGTGTTCATGTGTGTGACATGTGTGCCCTAGCATGCATATGGAGGTCAGAGGACAGCTTGTAGGAGTCAGTTCTTTCCTTCAGCCATATGGGTTGTGGAGATTGAACTCGGGATGTCAGGGTTGTGGCGAGGGCCTTTAACCACAGAGTCATCTCACTGCCCCTTCCCCTTTTTTGTTTTTTTAATGCTTTCAAAATTCAAATGCATCAGTATCTAAAAGTTTATAAAAGGAAGGAGCAGGTGATCATAGCAATCTTATAAGTACCCCTAATCATTTATAATGAACATTGTTCTGTTTCTGTGAGTGTTCTGTTTTCACATAATTGTAGTCATTGTGTACATTTAACGGAATACTTAAGCCTTCTTATATGTTTACACTTTCTATATGCCTATATTGTTTTCACATACATCATTTGGAAGGTTTATTTTGATTTATTTATTATTTCTTATTAGTGTGTGTGAGGGAGTGAGAGAGAGATGGCCTGAGGAGGCAGAAGAGGCATTACATCCCTTGGAGCTGGAGTTAAAGATGTTTTGTGAGCTGCCATAAGTGGGTGCTGAGATCAGAATTCTGGTCTTCACGATAGAACACCAATTCCTCTAATTGTTGAGCTATCTCTGCAGCTCCATGAGAGTCATTTCTGCAGACATTATTCCCTAATTGAGAAGTACTCGGGGTTCTGGGCTCACAACATACTTTTGAATACTTGAAAATAGGGTGGTATGCTTCCAGAGAGCAAGACTAAGGGAAGTGTTGTGGAGCTGATGTGAAAGGTGTCCTTGGGGCCGCTCTTCCTGGTACCTCACTTTGTCATCTGTGTGTGTGAGATGTTTCTCAAATGCCGATGTTGTCTTGTAGGTATTCTATTACCTTCTAAAATCGGCTTGTCTTTAAGGAGTGAATAAATATTTCTGCAGACTGGCCTATATAAGGAGAGGTCATTGCACTGTTGGTTTAAACAACATAAACACATAGGTCTTGTTGAGTTCTGACTGCTATTTCATGACATTCTAAATAGAGTTAACTTTCACTCATAGCTGTGATAGATAATGCAGTTTACCAAGGACTCATCATGTGTGTTAGGCATCCAGTCAGGCTGTAATGTTTTTAAACTAATCCTAATATGTTAAGGTATACTTTTCATTGTTCCTGTTTGTATATGAGGAGACATGCTCAGTGGTTTATGTGATTGGCCTGAGGTCTCAAAGCTGCAGAATAGCTTGTATAGCACAGTCTGACACCAGGGCCCCAGATTTCCCTAAACCAGAGCACACTAAAACTACAAGTTCTGAGAAAGCAGGATCACGGTAGCCATGTAATTAGTGAAGAAACAGTTGAAGATGAAATGTCTTAGCATCTTCAAAAGATGCCCTGGAATGACTTGGTTCTGAGCAGATAAGATACTCTGTTATGTTTGTGGAGTCTCAAGAAGTACACTTGTGCTTCTATTTACTGAAATGCCTAATTTGAGATGTTAGGACAGGTTAATAGAGAGGCACATAGTAGAGCTATAAAAATGTGTGGGATTGACTATTTAGAATGGAGTGTGAAGTTCCAAAGTGTGGGAAGCAGCGACTTCACTTGTTAAGAATTGGAGCAAAGTGGGTGTTGCTGCTACTTAGCCACATGCCTGATGGTTATTTCATTCAGTAGATTTTCTGAATTCCCAGTAGTGTGTGAGCTACCAAAATACGTGCTGGGGGCACAGCATTGCAGCCTAGTGCCCGTCAGCCTCCACCCTGCTAGATACTTCATTTTCTTCCTAAGTGGCAGCTTTTTGTTTGTGGGGAGTGCGGTCCTTGAACATTCCTGAGGTCTGGTCTTTTCTTGCTCTGGAGTGTGCCGTCTCGTGGTGAGAGGGTGGGTGTAGCAGTCTGGAGCACTGATTCTTCGTGCTCTCGGTCCTCCCACTCCCAGGGCGGGTTCCTGTTCCTCTCCGAAAGCCTAGACAATGTTTGTGGCCACTTCTACCTGGAACCACCTGCTGTGCCTTGTCATCATCGTTTGTTCTGCTGCCATTTCTGCTGCTCCCTCCTCCTGGGGTGAGCTGGCTTTCCTTCCGTTCCTGGTTTGTTAGGAAACAAGAATAAGGCTGAAACAGTCAGCTGATGGTCTCTGAGCAGTCTGCTCCCCTCCCCGGCTTCTGCTGCCTCTACCTGTTGCCTACATCTGGTCTGTCAGATTAGGCTGGCTATCTGCGATTTCCATTCTCCCTGAGATACAGAAGTGGGGAGGAAGTGTGAAAATGAAGGTCAAGTGTGCTTGTAATATTAAAAGGACTGTAGATTGTGAATGCAGATTGAAAATCTGCGACTGCAGATAAAGCAAGAAACCGTGGGAGTGGAAATTTAGATGGTATCTCCATTTGTAAGAGGAGAAAATTGCAGCACATGAGACAGAAGGTCATAGCTGTGTCGGATGGGAAACAGAACTTGGTTCCACATTTCTGGTAGGTCTGTGTTCAGCTCTGTGCTGGGATGTTAGACTCCATTTGAAGTTCATTTGCAGTGGAATGAGAGCGTCTCAGATCACAGTGTTAAGGAGGTATGGAAAAGCATTGATTTTGGAACTGCCAGGAACGTATGGATGAAATTGCCATTGGTTGATGATAAACATAAAATTTGGCTTTTCTCTTTTGTGGTCAGAGCCATCATGGAAGCAGAGCTTGTTTAAAGGCTGGGCTTGTAGCTTTATGCCTGGCATGCACAACGCCCTGGGTCAGTCTCCAGCACTGTAGACCAAACAGACAAAACTAGAAGAGAAAAAAGTCAGTAGATTGCCCTAAGTATGGGGGAGAGGCACTTACTTTTCTAGCTGCTTGGTTGGCACTGTGGGCAGCTGTAGTTTATAGATTATGGTGCTAGTATTTAAAACTCTAATCACCGTAGACCTTTTTGTCAAATAAAAGTCACAGGTGTGGGCATGGGAGAAGTGCTTTGTCTTACTCGGTTTTGGACACAAAGCTGTTCCAGAGGAGTTCCGTCTTACAGTGATAATGAAAGCCCACCTGCTCCATGGAGGTTAGGAGTTCAGTGGTCAGTCTGTGCAAGCCACCATGCCCTGCAGGGTGCCCGCTGCTGGTGTGCATGTAGATAGTGAGTCCCGCCCAAAGCTGTGCTTCAGTTCCGTTAACCTGGACTTGGACTGCTACCAAGAAAATTACAGCCCTTCACCTGCTCTTGAAAGAATGTCTATGCACTGTTTTAGGGGTACTCATTTTTACTTTTTAATTAAGGTAAAATCAGTGTTTGTAAATTTGGGAATGAAATTAAATTGTATGTATCATTTTGTACAACATCGTTTTTTGTTGTGGCCTTTACTTGTTAATTAATAGTAGTTGTTGTCTGTCCTAGTGACTAACATGTGACTCACATGTTGTTTGATTCTAGGGGGCTCGGGTTGGTAGAATCGACGTTTTCGTTCAGAGCTTGGACAAAAATTTTATGGTTCCAGTAGGTGGTGCTATAATTGCTGGCTTTAATGAGTCCTTCATTCAAGAAATCAGCAGGATGTATCCAGGTAAACAGATAATTTGTTTTTCGGAAAAAATAGCTAATGGACAAAAGCGCATGTGCATATAGCCTGCTGTGATGGATTAATTTCCAGAGCCTCCCCGTAAGTCCCCTTCATGTGCCCTGTCCATCTGTTTCCAGGAAGAGCGTCAGCTTCGCCGTCCTTAGACATCCTTATCACCTTGTTGTCACTTGGCTGCAATGGCTACAAGAAGCTGTTAAAGGAAAGAAAGGTGAGTCTCCTCCCTGTTGAGTGTGGGTGTTCTAGCCCGTATATCCCTCATAGGAGCCACTGTTGGGCTTTTTCATCTCTGATTTGTGCTATAGAAGCTGATCATCCTGTCTGTCCTCCAGACATGCTGAGGAATAGTTCAGATGCCTTACTTTACTATTAGTATCTGCTATTTAGAAACATCTGTATTGGGAATTATTTGTTGATTTATCACCTAAAGGGAGAGTGGGACTCTCTTCTTGTGTTACTAATTTTTATTAAATGATTTTCTTTTGTGGTCATGTGCGTGTGCCATGGAGCATGTGTGGAGGTCGGGGACAATCTGGGAGCAGGGATTGAACTCAGGTCCTCAGGAGTGAGAGCAGGTGCCTTGCCTTTTACCTGCTTTGCACTCTTACCAGCTCTGCTTTTTTTTTTTTTTTTTTTTAGGACAGGGTCTTGCTGTGTGGCCCTGACTGGCCTGGAATCTCCTTATGTATGCAAGGCAGGCCTCAAACAGTGGCAGTTCTCCTGCCTCTGCTTCCTGAGTGTTAGGACTACAGGTATCCGTCACCACTTCTGCCATAGAAGCTCTTGAAAGACTAATGGAAAAGCTTTCTTTTGAGTGGTTTGGAAACCTGAAGGCTTTTTGTGGTGTGAAGGGTGGCTAGTCCCAGGTGGAAAAACCAGTAGGAGTCAGCCACCTTCTTGTACTAAAATAATAAACCCCTCCATCATTGCTGAAATGCTGGACTCATTACTTATGTTGGCTATGAAAAAAATAAGTGATAAGCTTCGTGGTGTGGGCCTGTCGTCGTTGCAGCTACTCAGGAGACTGAGGCAGGAGGATCACTGGAGCCCAGGAATTTGTGGCCACATAGTGAGACCCAGTCTTTAAAAACAGACTAACATAGAAAAGCTCCATTCAGGACAGTTCCATAATTGTTGATGGGTCAGGTCAGATTGAAGAGTTTATCCATCTCCTATACAGGAATGCTAGAGGCTCCTGGCATGGGATTTGTGTCTATGTAGCCTTATGGCACCAACTGGCAATTGTAATCCTTTGGGTGTACTTCACATATTTTAAAGCATGGACATAACTATTGTCATAGATACTCTAACAGTCTTCCTCCTCAAATAGATTTGATGTTTAACATTTCATGGTATTTTATCCAATCTTTCTTTCCCTATTAATTTAATCCATGGAAAAGTAGCTTACTTGTTAAATTGTGAGAATATTTCTTAAGATTTACATGTGCATTCATTAGAGAAATGCAAATTAAAACCACAGTGATCAGCCATTACACACTTACTAGCAATGGCTAGTGCAAAACAAAAACACAACTGAGACAACAGAAGCCTGACAGCACTGAGCCCTGTCACAGACCTGAAGCACGGCGGACCCTTAGACACCGCTCATAGGAGTGTAAAATGCAACACAGCTCTGGTGGGCTTTTGGGGGCGTGGGGTTGGGGGTAGGGGCGGGGTGTGAGACAGGGTTTCTCTGTGTAGTTTTGGTGCCTGTCCTGGAGCTCACTCTGTAGACCAGGCTGGCCTTGAACTCACAGAGATCCACCTGGCTCTGCCTCCTGAGTGCTGGGATTAAAGGTGTGCGCCGCCGCCGCCGCCCCCCCCCCCCAACGCAACACAGCTTTGGAACATACTGTGGCAGCTTCCTAAAAGTTAGACACAACTCACACAGAGCAGCTATTCTGCTTCTCGCTGTTTGCTCAAGAGAGTGAAAGTTTGAGTTAGTATAAAAATCTATAGTTGAGTGCTTATAATGATTCAGTTCATAAAAAATTGTCCAAACCAGAAGCAAGTGTCCATCATTTGATGGACAGAGGAACACACTGGTGCATCTATCCTTAGCAGTAGACATATCCAACTACAGATACACAACAAACGGTGACGTAAGTGCAAATAATAAATGACATCATCCCGACTCAGAAGACTCACGTGGTCTTCATCTGTATGCTACCTTGGAAGAGGTAGATGAGACAGGGACAGAAAACAGATGAGTTCTGGAGGCTAGGGTGGGGAGGTACCTTTCTGGGGTGGTGAGATGTCTTATAATTATGTCTTTAGTTGAAGTGGCTTTGTGGCTATTCAAAATTCAGAGATGTGAGCATTTGGAAAGTGGACACTTGAAGTTTTACCATGTATAAATTGTACTTTACTAAACCAGACAACAAACTTTTTTTAAAAGATTTATTTATTCATGTATTTTATATATACACCAGAATAAGGAATCTGATCCCATTACAGATGGTTGTGAGCCACCATGTGGTTGCTGGGAATTGAACTCAGGACCTGTGGAAGAGCAATCAATGCTCTTAACCGCTGAGCCATCTCTCCAGCCCGACAACAAACTTTTATATGGTAGGAATAAAGCTATAGTTTTATACTTCCATGTAAGTAGTCACTGTTACAGATTGTTATGGCTAAGGGAAGACAAGTCTTTAGAGAAACCTTATTCATATAATCAGGATCCTAAGGTGATAGGTTCCTGCTTGTGGGGGTTAGAGGACAACTTTCAGGAGTTGGTTCTCACCTTGCGCTGTGAGTTTTAGGGATTGAACTCAGGTTGTCAGGCTTGTGCAGCCTGCTAAGCCATGTCGCTGGTCCTCTGCTAGGTTCCTTATATCCATTCTTTGATGTAGTATTCATCAAGTTCATGTGTAGAGATTGTCTCCATTTTTCGTATGAAATTGTGATCTGGGAAGATGAACTTGCTCAAGGACTGGCTGGCCACTTTCAAGTCCCAGAACTGCTGTTGAAGGCTGAGTGAGTGCTGCTCAGACCCCTGTGTATTCTGTCTTACCACTGTCTTCTCATGTTTGCAGTTACTTATACAGAACTAAGGGAGTGATCGATCCTTTTTGCTAGGCATTTGAGCCATAAAGATGATGATTGATCCTGAGACCCCCCCCCCCATTCTATCTAGTGGAGGCATTTAAAACCCCAGAGGCTCTCAAATGCACTAATTGATTTTATTTAAAATTCTTTGTATAGAATTACTTAGAACAAAGGCTGTCTAATGGAGTAATTTCCAGAATACTAAAATGCTGGTCTGAGAACTCTGACATTGTTCTTTAGTGTTTTCACCCAGTAGGTCTTCTTGCTGAAAATGTGGATATCCTCCATAACTACAATTGCGTATGTGTAGCATAAATTTTTTTATTGGATTTGGTGCAGAAATGTAGCCTTTTTTGTCTAAATGGACTTCTCTCTGCTGTGAACATTTCATCATGGTAGTTTATTGGTTCAGCTGTGGAGAAGCTGAGGCAAAGCTATTTTGTGCCAGCCAGAGCTATTTATAAACCATCACTGAGAGCGTCTTTTTATGTTATTGCTGTTATGTGAACTAAAAAAAGGAGTGTTAAAGGAAAACTTGGGCTTGCTTTTTCTTCTGTGCCCTTATTCCCCACAATAGTATTTTTAGAGGTTATTTCTTCCAGCTCTCTCTCTTCAGAAAAGGCTTACCTTTGTCATATAGAGGCAGACAAGAACTCAGCTTGAAGCCATTCCTTCTCTCAGACTTTCCGTTTTGAAGGGGGAAAGGATCAGAGAGTGGAACTTGGTGTATGAAGTGAGCCTCTCTGCCCTTGGCCCCTTCCTGATCAGTGCATCTGCTGCATAGAGGGAAGAATGACCGGCAGTTTAACGAAGAGGCCTTGAAGAAGAGAGGTCAAAATACAGGAGACTCTTTCTTTGAGAGTTTTTTTTTTTATGCAAAAAGAAAGATCAGCCTTAGAAGTTTGTCCTCACTTCTGCCTTGCTTCCAGAGAAGCCGATTATTCTGCCCAGCTCTCCTTATAGAAGAATGCTTTGCTGACCAGGGTGGCAGACAGTCATTTAGTGTTGCAAGTATCTGCTGAATTGGACAAGTACAGAAGAGGAATGTAGTAGAATGGCTGTCCTGGGGCTAGAACCATGTTCTAGAAGAACACTAGATTTGTAACTTCGGTGGCTTATGAAAGAGCGAAATTTGGAAGAAGTAGTATATTTGTGCCCTAAATGGATTCTTGAATCTCTTGCCAGTGTCCAATTTGGGGCCTGGATATGAGGCTTCAGTGTTTTTGCCACCGAGGCAAGCCTTGTTGAATGTGTATTGGTCCTTGATGGCAGCCACAGTGGGGACCACAATATTTAGTACCATTTTCTTCTATGGACGTCTGTGTATGTGGATATATATCCATGTTGTTGTCCA
This sequence comes from Peromyscus nudipes, assembly GCA_902168325.1. Classification (NCBI taxonomy): domain Eukaryota; kingdom Metazoa; phylum Chordata; class Mammalia; order Rodentia; family Cricetidae; genus Peromyscus; species Peromyscus nudipes. The sequence continues at coordinate 18,686 of CABHPH010120333.1, forward strand.
TCTTTCCATGCTTTGGTTCCTTTGCCTTCTGAGACAGACATGGAACACCATTTTTTCTACCCCATCACATGATGCAGCTTGTTTCACAGACATAGCCTAAGACATTTTCTTGGAAGTTTGAACTGTGCACATCTGGATTCTAGTGAGGGTTAGTCTGGATGTTGGGTTTCATGACTGCAGATCATTCTGCAATCCAAAGACCATACAAAAGATAATTCTTAATATAATTCAGCTCCTTTTCCATTAAAAGTATAAGGTTTTGTGTTTTTATTCTAGAAATATAGCTGACATTAGCGTTCAGGTATACAGTTCCGTTTATCTGTAGTGAGAGTCTTTTAAAATTAAGTTAAATACAGCACAAAGGACATAGAAAATCAATATTATTTCATTTCTTGTAAGTAAGATCTTTCTATACACATTTACTTGGACTGCTTATAAATTTCTCCTATTACAGTAGTATTTTATAATAAATGTCAGTTATACATTTAACTGTAGCAGAAAATAGTACAAGTTCTGTAGCATCTTCATGCATCAGGTAAAAACTGCTTAGCTCAGTGTTAGTGTAGGATCGCCATACAATCTCCTGAAAGATACCTTTAAAGAGTGGTGATATTGGACATTTAGTACTCTAATACATGGACTATGTACAGTTTGATATATTGCACTTGAGGTTATTAGTTTACCTATTACAACCTCTACACTCAGTAAAGAGTCTGAAAATATTTGTTGTTGAATATGAACTTCATTCGAAAATAATTTTTAAAAATTGAGCTACTTTAACACTAATGATACATGAGATTTAGTTACCTTATGATTATAACATAAAGATTTCTCTCCCTATGTTACTTATAGTTAAAACTGAATTCTGGCTAGGGGTAGGGACATGTACCTGTAATCCTCAGAAGGGCAAGGCAGTGTAGGCTTTATGGTAAGACCAGGTCTTGACAAATAAATCTGAACCTCTAAATTTTGCTGGCATTAGCCAGTGATTGATAGAGCTGGTTGAAAGTACTTTATTTTAATGGATTAGAATTGAATATGCACAAATTCAGTTTTCTGATAACCATATATGCATGGTTACATTTGTAGGTACCCTCTAGGTAACTTTTGAGAAAAAGTTAGCTCAGGTACAAGTTAAGTACTCATTAGGTTTCACTCTACAGATGTGACAGCCACACTAGATAGAAGGTTATTTTAAATTTGGCTTCAGCACTGAAGTACATAAACTGAAGAACTCCATGTCTTTAATATATCCTTAATAATAAATGAAAGGCGAAGGTAGCCTTGTTGCTATGGGGACATAGGAATCCATAAAGGGCATTTCCTGGCTGTTATTGAGAGTTTGGAAGTGTTAGACCTACTGATGGAAGTTGGGATTTTAGTAAATAGTATAGATAACGAGACATTAGCATCTCATATCTATGTGGAAATAAGGGACTGTTTTTTAAAAAGTGCAGAGCATGTAAAATTAGCAACTTGTGTACTTTGTAGTAAATGAAAATACATACACAACCCATGAATTCTATTTTCGGGACCGATGCAGTAGGAAGAGAGTGTGGATTGTTCCAAGTGTTGCCGTACACTTCTTGGTATTTTTACTTCCATTTGATTCTTATGTGTGCTACTTTTTGAAGGAGTATGAGAACATTGGTTTGAGGATGATCTGGTAAAATCTTTGTACAAAATGTCCAGAAATGATAACTTTCCACATAACTTTTCCATCCCATTTCTGAAAATGACCACAGTTGTCTTAAATATTTTTCAATTTTTATTCAAATTATGTTTAATTATAGTTTTAATGAAGTTATAAATTCCACAGGAAAAAAGATGTAAACAGAAACATTTTTGCGATGAACTTTTGGCAGTCTATATAAAGTAGAATACTGATCTTTCAATGCTAGGCAGATTTTTGGGGGTTGTGTATGACAGTTGTTGGTGTCATTATCAAGCATAGCTTGCACATAGGGGTGTTTTTTGAGATATAGGCAAATATTGAATGTTAATAAATGTGATCAGAAAAAATAGTCTATTAAAAATATTAGTTGCTAGATGAGTTACTGCTCTACACAGCTCTGAAAATGTAGGTGCTGTTGAAAGTAAACTAAAGAATAGAAAGACTTGAAAATAAGAACTGAAGAGATGCTCTTCCAGAGGACCTGGGTTCGATTCCAAGTACTCCCATGGCAGCTCACACTCATCTGAAACTTCAGTTTTAGGGGATTCAGCAGCCTCCTCTGGCCGCCACAGGCACCAGGCATACATGCAGGCAGAACACCATGTACAACACTGTAAAAAATACTTGAAAATAATTTATATTTTCAAGAGCTTATGATCATAATTATGTATATTAT
>CABHPH010120335.1:0-17093 GCA_902168325.1 Peromyscus nudipes
TTTTTTTTTTCCTGCATGAGTAGCCTGTTGAGTATTTTCATCACAAATGGCAAAAGTTGCCCAACATGATTACTGATGTCACATTTGTCATCTACTAGTAGGTTTTAATTTCTGATGTGAGGGAGGTGCTGAGTGAAATATAGTGCATGCCCAGTGATGGGTGCAGGTCACAGGGCTGGCAAGTGAATGAAGTGAGAAGGCAGAGAGATGAAGAAACAGAGTAGCAGAAATAGGACTCAAGTACATACAAAATTCCACCAAAGCCAAGCATCAAGGAGGGCTCATGAAGCTTGGATTTAAGGGTGTGCCTTTCAGACTGTGTCAGGAAAGCCACTTCAGCTTTGCATCCAGCCTTCCCTACCTGATAATGGCTTCATCTTATCTCCTGGGAGCTCAGACTTTGAACCTTCATCTTCAGCTGCTTAATGTGCTCATTTATCACACAGCTGCCTCTCTGCCTTAAACTGATACAGTTAATCAGAATCCAGCATTACTCTCTAAAGTGGAGCTTGCCCAAATGTCTGTCTTGGTTATTGGCTCCTATTCATCAGGCCCTAAGTTTAGACCACTCTTTAGCAGAGTTCCCTATTTACTCTCTACACCTACATACACCATTTCTAGTCTTGGTTTATTTGGCTGGTAGATTGTTTTGGTTAGTGGAGCATGTCCTTTTGTTTGATACCTTTCTCTACTTCTTTTACCATTGGAAAGCAAGCCCACATCAGCTTAACTACAGAAGACTCTAGACACCTCAGTGCTTAGTTGGCATTCATCCAGTGCTGCATTCACAAGCCTCCAGGACTGTTCAAAGCACTTACATTGCTCTCTGTATTCATCCCTAATCTCCATGCAAATACTATGGTTACTTATTGTTTCCTAACTAGTACACTGCATGCTATATGGATTGTTCTTCTGTTCATCTTGGTATATTTCACACCCATTAGCCATGTGCCTAGAATACTGTGAAACCTTAATGATATATTTTTCACAGACAAAGGTAAGTGTTCTGTAGATATTTGAATGAAGCAGGAAAAGGCCAGGGACAAAAATACTTCTAGGATTGAAATCCTGGGCTAGAGAAGTCCAATATGTTTTATGTTTGAATGATGCTTATAGAAAATCTATGTCATGAAGACCAGTGAAACTCAGTTAATTCAATACTTTAGAGTAGCTAACCTTCACTATGAATTTTGATTGTCTCTATAATTACTTATATGCAAGTGACAGTTTTATACACAGATATCTAGTCTATCACATACATATAATATATTAGATGCGTGGTACAAATGGGATTAATTTTACAGTCATCTCCTTTCTTATTCCAAATAACTTATCATAGTTTTCCTCCTATTGGGAATATCAGGGAAACATTGATTGCCTTTTTAAATTTTCTTGTACCCCACAGACCCTTCTTGCTGTATTTATTCACTGTGGAGTTTTTAAAATATGAGTGCAAGTTAGCCAAGGCTATTCTCTCCTCTCTCTCTTTTGTGGTCCTTGCTATTTTCAATCTATGTTCTTTTAGGTAAAATAAGTCAAGGGAACAGAGAAAGCTCCAGAAGGTGTGACTTGTGTGAGGCTCATGTGTGCTAAGCATCAATGTATGTAAGACAGTGGTTACAAAGAATCATGGGAACTTTATGTTATATACCCAACAAATGAACATTAACAAAACAAATGTGGTAAAGGCTCCACCTAAAAGACAACTACTGTATACAGAAAACCACTCACAGTGCCCCCTTTCACTTTCCAAACCCAAGATCAGTCTAGCTCTGAAAATATTAAATGAAAAGTTGTAGCAACAAGAGTTGTATAGTTCAAATTATTTTCATTGAAGCATTATTTTATTATTTTGATATTACAATCTTTTTAATTTTTTTATTTTTTCTCCCATTTTTCTTTATTAAGACATTTTCTACTCACTCTACATACTACCCACAGATCCCACCTCCTCCCTCCTCCCACCCCAGCCCTCTCTCCCAAGCTACCCCACATCCCCACATCTCCCAAATCACAGTCTCCCATGGGGAGTCAGCAGAGTCTGGCACACTGAGCCTAGGCAGGTCCAAGCCCCTTCCCACTGCACCAAGGCTGTGCAAGGCATCACACCACAGGCACCAGATTCCCAAAAGCCTGCCCATGCACCAGGGACATACCACCCTGAACGTGCCCAATCTCATCTGATATTACAATCTTACTCCTCCTAACTTACAACTTATAATTTATCATAGATACAGTATGCTTCTGCTCAGGTCTAGCTATAGTTCCAGGTTTCTACTGGGTACTTAGACTATGATCTCTACAAACAAAGGGAGACTTCTATAACTGATTTAAGGAGCAGAGTAGGGTGAAAGGTCTTCTGTAATAATATCAGAAGAACAGAAAATATATAGACCTGTCAAAGGTAACTTTTCCATGAAGTGAAAGCCAAGGCCCTGTGTCTGAAGACAGCTGGTTTAGGCACATTTAGCCTCACTTGAACACAGCTCTGTGGCCTTTAGCCACATATTTATCTGTCTTTTTCTTCTTTTAAAGTAGTGAATATAACAGTTGCTATTCCAATATGAACATACACAAAAAGTGCTTAGGACAGACAACCCAAAGGTAATTTGATGATTTTTTTTTTTCCGAGACAGGGTTTCTCTGTGTAGCTTTGCGCCTTTCCTGGAACTCACTTTGGAGACCAGGCTGGTCTCGAACTCACAGAGATCCGCCTGGCTCTGCCTCCCGAGTGCTGGGATTAAAGGTTTTGCAACATCAAAAACAAATAAAGCACAACTTAAATTACTAATATTGTCACATCTAAAATTCAAGGAATGCTCACCACAAATTAGAGCTTCTAATGAATATATCTCATGCCATCCTAGCCTCTGAATAGATGGATTTAAATTTAGAACAATCAGCAAACAATCCAAAAGAAAGATTGAAAATATGTAAGAATGGAAGATGTTATTGACATGAATTAGTATGAACTATGATCCAAATTGATGTTCCCTGGTTAAAAAAGAAAAGGACTCTGTGATAAAGTAAACTTGGGAAAAGTGAAAAAGCAGATTTCCCTTTTCTTAGAATTGAGGAGTCTCCCTAAGGGGATACTCAGCTCTAAAGGTTTTTACACAAGTTTTAAACATTATCTCATCCATGAATCCTTTAAATGTAGGAACATTCATTTTGTTCACAGGTATATCCCAGGTACTAGTAATACAGCACATCTCAGTAAGTGTACCTATGTCTATTCTAAAAGAATGTATTGAGAGAAGTTGGGAAATGATGTGTTTGGTTTTGTTTAGAAACCTATGATTTATCAAGTGTTTCACTAAGCCCCATTCTGGGTAGATGTTTGTAAGAATGCCCTCAAAGTCAATGGTGAGCACTGTCTGGTGCATCATTAGATGGGGGGCCCATAGGGCTTTGAAGGTAGAAGGTAGATTCTGAAAGACCAGTGCCTAGAAGGAAAATGTTAAGTCTCTCATGGCACTTTACCAGATGTGGTTGTGATCCGAAGTTCCAAGGAATCAAAAGCGAAGGGCAATGGCATCCAATTTACCAGTTCATTTTCTACTTGCACTGGAGATGGGACCAGCAGCTTCTGTGAAAACCCGAGGCACATGGTAGCATGAAGGAGAAGAACCATCCAAAGACGATGACTAAACGACACCAAAACAGACCTCAGGGTTGAAGCAGCAGACTTGTTTACACACAACCAGAATCTCAGCAGCAACAGCAAAATCCTCACTTGTAAAATTACCCTGGCTGCTTCACTGGGTAGAACACGGAAAAGAAACAAATCATTTTCCTGACTCATGAGCTCACTGCTTATCTGACATCAGTTACACACTGCAAAAACTCTCTTTTACCCCCTGCCTAGTGACTCCCATTAGTGCCCAATGTAATTTCACAGCTAGTGCTTGGGGAACTTTCTGGAAGCATTTTAGGCTGAAATAGTAAAGTAGAGGGTGGCATGGGTCTGGTTAATTTCAGAATATTGAAGTGTTGGAATTACAATGCGATGACAGGATTCATCAGAAGGATTTATTTCTTTGGGCCTGTGGCCTAATGAATTGGAAAATATTTTCCTATGTCTTCTCCTTCAGCTCTAAATTAAAGTGACACATTTTATTAAAAAATGTCATTTTTACATATTAATATATGAATTATGGTATGGTACACATGACAGTAATGTCATCTGGGTGAAGCATGTAGTGATCTCTTGCGTTGATTTTTATTTCACTTAGAAGTGGGAACACAGAATGAAAAAGTATCTATGGAAAGCTTTATTATGTGTATATGTTATCCAAATACACAGTGTAAATGCATAGGGATTTTATGTGACGGCTTATATATACACCTGCCCGGGCTGTGGGGGTATAATTGCCCGAATGTGTACTATTTTGTAGAACAAAGAGAAGAGTAAAATAAAACCAGGTCCATTTTCATTTCAGGCTCATAGCACTAAGACCACACCAAAGGACATATTTAATAGAATTTGCTGGGCAGCTGACTAAGCAAACCTAGGTTAGTTCCAGTTTTGGGTAATTCCAGTGAAAGGATGATGTGGAGAAAGGCTTCTACCTTCAGTGTCAGACGCATTTGGGAGTTCTTCTGGAGTCCTGCTTGGAATACCGTGACAGAGCGACACAGATGCAGAGCCCACACTCATTTGCAGTTAAATGACCTTGTCAAGAGCACAAGTCCCTCTCCATAAAACAAAAACCAGAAAGACTGTGACAAATATAAAATTTAAGTTACCTAATGGTACTAAATCCCACAAGAATTAAAGATAGAAACTAAATCCCGAGAAAGAAAGGGTGTTGATTTGGGTTGGTGGGGAGGTGGGGAAGTGGGGAGGATATTAGAGGAGTTGTGGTGAGGGAAAACTGTGATAAGAATATATTGTATTAAAAAAAATCTATAAAAAAGAATAATTAGTTGATAAAAAGAAATTAAATCCTTAAGAGTGATAACTTTTGATGAAGATGAATACTAAATTATATATATATTACATTCATGTTTAGATATGAAGATGAACACTAAATTATATATATATATTACATGCATGTTTACATGTTACTATATGTTTACTAAACTTGAGGTACCTACATAAGCATATTTATGTTTATATACTTATGTTAACTTAGCTCAATTTTATGGATTCAGAAAAAAATGTAGCTTAGAATTTGACAGACATTAAGAATAAGGCTAAAATAAAGAAGAAAATTTTATTGGATTGTCTTTATTGAATGCATTATGGTAAGATTTCACTAACACCAATAATGTCAATTTTATTAATGAAAGCATCAAAAATCAGTGGTACTTATATGATGGTTTAGATAGTTGAAAATTAACATAATCCAATACTCAAATTAATGATTATAGAACAGATGACCCATATTTTGAAATTAATCATAGCACTAATGAGTGACACTATTAATTATATAAGTTTTCACTGGTATTTCTTAGTATATTTGGGTTGCTATAACAAGCTATTATAATCTGAGTAGTTTACAAATCACACAAATTTATTTCTCATAGCCCAACAAATCCAAGGTCAAGGCAGCTGCAGATTTGGGCTGCTTTCTGTCAGTCTGTATCTTCTGTTTCTGCCCTTACTTTACATGGCTGAATGAATGGATTCTCTGGAGTCTCTTTAATAAGGACACTATGCCACTCATGAGTATCCCTATACGAAATGATACTAATCTCTTTCACCTTCCATACTTCCTGTCTACTAATAACTGTCATTTTAGAATTAAGTCTCAGCATGGATTTTGGAAAAGACATAAACATTTACAGTATAGTATTTCATACCACCAACTCCTCATGCTATCTCTTTAACCTTTGTTATTTATCCCAGGATCCTGTCTGCTTCATGTGTCCACTGGACATGGTGCTTGCTATCTGAAACTTGATATGGTTGAAAAATTCCCCACTTGCCTCTTGGATCTCTCCTTGAATCTGCTGTCCTTGTACTATTCCTGAAGTTGGAGACATTAATTTTTTCACAGTTGCCATGATGGTAAATCTTTTACCAGTTTCCATGTCCAACAGTTCCTTAAGGTCCAAAAAAAAAAAAAAAAAAAAAAGAAAAGCTCAAATTCTGTAAGTCTACACCAGTGTGGTGGTTTGAATAGGAATAGTCCCCAGGCTTACATATTTGAATGCTCAGTCATTAGAGAGTGGTGCTACTTGACAAGGTTAGGAAGTATGGCCTTGTTGGAGTACATGTGGCTTTGTTGGAGAAAGTGTGTCACTAGGGGTGGGCTTTAAGGTTTTAAATGCTAAAGCCAGGCCCAGTCTCTCTCTCTCTCCTTCTCTCTTTCTCTCTTCTTACTGCCTGCTGATTTGGTTGTAGAATTGTCAGCTACCTTTCCAGCACCATGTCTTCTGTGTGCCACCGAAGTTCCCACCATGATGATAATGGACTAAACCTCTGAAACAGTAAGCCAGCCCCAATTAAATGATTTCCTTTGTAAGAGTTGCTATGGTCATGGAGTCTCTTCACAACAATAGGACACTAAGCCAACCAGAAACCACCACCATAGGCATCCCTCCCTTTCTGCCCCTTGCCAGTGCCTTGCCTGAGTAGCACCATTTATTTTTACCTATTGTTGTTGCCACATCTTTTTCTTCCCATGTCTCCTTGCTGCCTTGGTTAACATCCCAGAGTGGGAAATCTATTGCAGCCTGCAATTTGCCCTCCACTCTTTTCCCCAGAGCTCTTACCTCCTCTTCCTTAGGATCACTTTGTTGTCCAGCCACTCAGGACACACAGTTCACACAGATGTCTCTGGTAAGAATGTGTCTTTTCCTTTGTTCTTTGGTGGGGGAATTTTTGTTTCATTTGGTTAAAATGCTTAACCTAAGTACACACTTCATATGCTTGTCCATATCTCAGCAATCATCCATTTTCTTAGGTTCCTAATAGTGCATCTATTATACTCCTCTTTTATTCCTAACTAAATAGTGGATACTTCAGAGCAATGCCCATATTTGGAGGGGAGGAGAGTAATACTTCAATGCCTAGCATTCAACAGGTGTTTGGATGAAGAAATGGTCCAGTGGGTGTTCTTTTATTTCCTTTAGATTTTTGAAATGCTGAAAGTGATGAGAGGAACATGGTACACAGTAAATGCATTTTTTTTAAAGTTAGGAAACAGCACAGCTGAGTTACATTCAAATTGTATTTTGTGTTCTAAAAGATGAATCAATTCTTCCATGAGTCAAAGTTACAATACTGAATCTACCAAATATATCATCACCTTGGCCTTGAGCTGAAAGTCCCAGTCCATGATTTTAAAGTTACAGAGTATAATTTCCAAAAATTAGTCTGAGTTTAATGAACAATTTGTATTTAATGTAACAAATTTGGAGGTCTTTTGAAATTCCAGAACATTTTCAGTATTTCGAATGCTTTAGAGTCTTGTTTGTTGTTGAAATCTATATGACTAGTAATAAGATAAAAGCATGTATGAGGTCGGGCAGTTTTGGCGCACGCCTTTAATCCTAGCACTTAGGAGGCAGAGCCAGGTGGATCTTTGCGAGTTCGAGGCCAGCCTGGTCTATAGAGCAAGATCCAGGACAGGCACCAAAACTACACAGAGAAACCCTATCTCGAAAAAAAAAAAGCATGTATGAATTTGATGTTACTAAGGGAGTTACAAAACTACTTATAAAAATGTTACAAAACTACCTGTTTCGCTTCTCCAAATATAATTTCACTTGAAGAGAAATGATTTCCATTTCATTGTATCATGATTTGAAATACAAAACAAATGAATGTTTAAAAGTTAATATAACAATGAAATGGAAGGAATTGCAAACACTCTTAGAATTTATTATTTTTAGGATACTAATGACCTAAAAGCATGCATGTGTCTACTGCTTCATTCTGTACGTGTTCAGGAATGTACAGTAACAAGGGAACTTCACAGGGAATTAGTCATACCTTCTCCTAGAAGGGAGTTAGCAGGGACAGAAATAAGTGTACCAATATTAGAATTACAGTATTTAGTTTTTGCCAGAGGAAACTATGTGTAACTTAAATTTTCACATGGCTCTTTTTGTATTAGAAGCAGAAATAATTTCTCATGAGCATAGTAACTTCAATTCTATTCATCTGGTAATTTAGAATAGCATGTCCAGCCCAGGTGTCCTGGGCACTGGATAGAGGGAACAATTTTGAGATGAGCAACTTTGTACATTGTCATATAGGAAGAATATTTAGACATCTATGAAAATAATTTCATTCATTTTTTTCATTAAGCCACAATAGTACATTTATCTTCATGCTGTTCCAGTTTCACTTTCTCTCTCCCTTCTTCTCGCTCCAATAATGGAAGAGGAAGTATAAAGATTATAAGAGCCAGAGGAATGGATGACTCTAAGGAAACAGTGTCTTCCAGATACAGCAGGACTGATGAACATATGAATTCACAGAGACCATATTAGCACATACAGGGCCTGCACAGATTCAAGCCAGACCAGGCCCCAGCATTGAGAGGGGAAGTAGACAGGCATACCCCTTCCTAACCAAGAAGCTATCTGCAACTGACATCTACTTGCAAAAGAAAAATTAATTTTCTCCAGTGGAGTATTAGTGAGTATATTAACCATAATTAAGGGTAGGCCCCATGCCCAGCAGTAGATGCCAATACAAAACAAACTGAATTATGTTCTTGTAGATGTTTTGTTTCATATTGCTTTGTTTGGGCATTTTTTCTCTTACTGGTTGTTTGCTTGTATATTATGGTTTCTATTTTTTGTCCATTTTGTGTGTGTGTGTGTGTGTGTGTGTGTGTGTGTGTGTGTTTAATTGCTTTCTAAAGAATGAAAGAAAGAAAGTCCACGGAGTTGAATAGATGAGGACATGTAAAGGATCTGGGAGGAGTTGGGATGGAAACCATGTTTGGAATATAATGTATGAATTTTTTTTTCAATTAAAGAAAAGAGAAATATCTTGGGACTGGAAAGATAGCTCAAATAGCAAAGTGATTGATTTGCAAGTATGAGGACCAAAATCCAGTTCCAGAACCCCCATAGAAATGCCATGTGTGGTAGTTTGCACTTATAATCTCAATGTAGGAAGGTAGAGAGATAGGAAGATCCTTGGGGATCACTAACCAGCTAACTCAGCCTTCTCAGTGAGTTCCACTCTACTGAGAGACACCCATTTCACAAAAAGCTTGATGTTACCTGCGGAACAACACTCAAAGTTGTTCTTTCTGCATCCTTCATGCTTACACACACACACACACACACACACACACACACACACACACACCCCACACACACACGCTTTAAAAATTTATTTTATTTTATGTGTATGGGTGTTTCATTTGTATGTATGTTTATGTACCAGCTGTGTGCCCTGTGCTCACTGAGGCCAGAATAGGGTATCAGATCCTGTGGAACTGGAGTTGTGAGCCACCATATGGGTGCTGGAAATCTAACCTGGGTTCTCTGGAAGAGCTGCCAGTGCTCTTTATGGCTGAAACATCTTTTAGCCCATACATACATACATATATATGTAGATGTAACCAACCGTCTTATTAAATAAGAAACACAGAGCCAATGTAAAGATAAAAGCCCAAGAGGTCAGAGGTAAGAGCCTTACCCGCCTGCCACCAGCTAGCCTCTCCCGCCAAGAGACCTCTCCGAAAAGGGAGCTACTTCCTGTGTGTTTGTCTTATAAAGAGTTCTTGTTCTTCCTTCTCATTGGTTGTAAACCCAACCACATGACCGTCTCGTCACTGCCTGTCTGTAGGTCACTCCAGGTCTTCTATGGTTGGTATTGAGATTAAAGGCGTGTGTCTCCAATGCTGGCTGTATCCTTGAACACACAGAGATCTACCTAGTTCTGCTTACCAAGTGCTGGGATTAAAGACGTGCACCACCACCGCCCTGGCTTTCCCTATGGCTTGCTAATAGCTCTGACCCCTAGGCAACTTTATTTATTAACATACAAATAAAATCACATTTCAGCACAAATAAAATACCACTATATATATATAAAATTAGTTCTTTGAGAATTTTGTAGAATTTGTTTTCATCATATTCACGCTCTCGTCTAACTCTTTTCAGATCCGTGCCCTTTACCTTTCTATCCAACTTGATGTTCCCCAATATATGTTGCTCAAATATTCTTGGGTGTGTGGCCTTCACTAAACTGTGGTAGGCTTATTGGGGTTACACTCTTAGAGAGTATTGTCCATCAACAGCTGATGATGATTCCTGTTCCTTTGTTTTAGAGAGACTTTCTCTAGATAGCCCTGGCTGTCCTGGAACTCACTATATAGGTCAAGCTGGCCTTAAACTGATATATGGTAAAGGGGAAGAAACAGAAAGGAAGCCAGTTCTCTTGTGTTTCTCTTTATAAAGAATGAATTCCTACTCTTCAGAGCGCTACACTCATGACATAAACCCTTACCAATGCCCCAGTATAAACACCAACACACTGGAGATGACATTTCATCATGTGGATTTTAGGTAAGCACAATTATTTAGACCATAGAAGGTGTGGTAGTTTGAAAGTAATTGGACCCCATAATCTCATAGGGAGTGGCACTATTAGGAGGTGTGGCTTTGTTGGAGTAGGTATGATTTTATTGGAGGAAGTGTGTCACTGTAGGGGCAGGCTTTGAGATTTCCTATGCTCAGGATATTGCTCAGTGTGTCAGCCAACTTCCCATTGCCTGCAAGATGTAGGACTCTCAGCTATTCCTCCAGCACTATGTCTTCCTGCAGGCTGCCATGCTCCCTGCCATGCCATGATGATAATGGACTGAACCTCTGAACTGTAAGTGAGCCACCTCAATTGAATGTTTTTCTTACAAGAGTTGCCGTGGTCATGATGTCTCTTCACAGGAATAGAAACCCTGACTAAGAAAACAGGTTGTTATTTTTCCCATTGGTTCAGATACCTATTCTGACTATAAAACACACTTTTAAGCACTTTAGTCTTCTACATACTTCTGGTTGATAGACAGATCCACAGTGTTCTCCAGATTATGGTAGTCAAACTAGTCTATGGAGGTAGCCTGACATGGATTGATTTTAAATCCTCAAATTAAGTTTAAATTTAAAAATAATTCTCTTCATGTGAATACCCTGTTTTCTAGTTGAACATGTTATTTAAAAGCATATTCTCTTTCTAGTATATGTTTTTGGCATTTTTTTCATCAGAAATCAGTTTGCCCTGTGTATATAGAATTAGTTCCGGGTTTCCTATTATGCTCCATTGTTCTCTCTGTTGATCCTTATGCCCCGTGTATGTTGTCTTGAGTAGCAAAGTCCTGCAGCATATTGAGACCAGGTATTGTGATGTCATTAGATTTGTTCCTTAGTCTTGTTCCTCAACACTGCTTTGGCTATTTGGAGTATTTTGTGGTTCCATCTGAATTTTCCGGGTTGTTTTAATGATGTCTCTGGACTGGTATTTTGATGTGGATTTCAGTGAATTTGCAAACTGTGTGGGTAGTAGGGAGACGTGACAGGAGTGCTGGCAGCCTTTCTCTCATTGTGTGGATGCGTCCTGGTTCTTTTATCACTGTTTTAGGATTCTCAGTACAAATTCATTTCTATGTATATTATTGATTTTGTAGCTCTCATGAATAGGATCACTTCATAGCTCACAGGAAGTTTGTAATTGATACCTAAAAAAGTTAGTGATTTTTGTACATGAGTCTTCATTTACAAATTCTGTGAATTTATTAAAGAATTAGAACAATCAGTATATAAGTTTTCTATATCTAGAGTCTTACTGTCTATAAATAGATGCCTAAGTTCCTCTCTTCCTATTTGCATGTATTTTCTTCCTTTTCTTTCTTACTTGTTCGGCTGAGACACACAATTTAGGACTGAGAACTCCCAAGCCTCTTGTTTTCGACACCTTGACTAATTGTGAGTCTCAATGTTAATTGCCTCAAACTAAAAACAACTAAACATCAAGAAAACAAATAACTCAAATAAAAACTGGGCATGGAATGAAGCAGAATTTTCAAAAGATGCAAGTCAAATGGCTGAGAAACACTTTAAAAACCAGCTCAACATCCTTAGCCACCAGGGAATGCAAATAAAATTACTTTGAGATTTTATCTTACTCCGGGCAGAATCGTCAAGACCGAAATCAAAACAAAGAAAACAAAAGCAAATGGCAGCAGATGCTGAGGAGGATGGATAAGGGGAGCACTGGTTCATGCTGATGGGAATGATAACTGGTACCGCCACAATGGGAATCAGTGTGGAAGTTCCTCAAAAGTAGAAAATAGATGAACTACAGGATCCAGCTATATCATTCTTGGGCAGTTTTATTAACTTCTAACTCCCCTTGCAGATGATACAAAGTTTCCCAACTGTTTGTACAATGTGTGAAGATGGGTTGTTGTGATTGGTGTAATAAGAAGCTGAATGTCCAATAGCTAGGCAGGAGAGGATAGGTGGAATTTCTGGGGAGAAAAAGAAGAGGAGAGAGAATCAAGGCTGCAGAGAGTTGCCAGTCAGATGGAGAGGAAACAGGAGGTCCAAGATGGAAGAGAGGTTAACACCATGTGCCAGAATGTAAATTAACATAAGTGGGTTAAGGTATAAGAGCTAGTTGAGACAAGCCTAAGCTAAAGGTTGAGCTTTCATAATTAATAAGTCTCGATGTGCTATTATCTGTAAGCTGATGGCCCAAAGAAAAGTCTGACTGCATATGGCATCCAATATGGAGGCTCGAATATCCAAACGTAGGGCCTGAGAAAGCTAAGAAAAGTTCTAGACAAGGACAAGGAGCTGGATGTGGCTTCCTAGTCCTGCAGTCTCCCAGGCTGGCCAATACTCGGCATATAGAGGTACGACTCCTGGCCATTGCTTCTGGGCTTGAGCCAGTCACCAGCACAGAACTGCATGGTATATTGACTGGCCCACATGTTCAGAGAACATTGCACATGCACAAAAACCCAGGTTCAGACACAGAAAACCTCTAAAAAGGTACAGTATGCCTAAAAAGGAACTTAGATCCTGAAGAAAGAAAAGAAAATGGGTATAGATAGTCATAGAAAAAAACAAATAGTTTAAAAATAATAGTCTTTAAAGTATATATACTTTATATATATAGTTTATATATATAACTTTACTCTTACACACACACACACACACACACACACACACACACACACACACACACATATGTAAAAAGAATCCATGTAAGGATGAAAAATACACAGGTTGCCTGGATCCTGTATGTTGTTTTGTTGACTTTGAATTTTTTTTGAATGCTGAAGAGTGAATGGCAGCAACTGAGTGACAGTGGATTGTGGAAGGGACTGTTGAATTAATCCACGGCATATTTTAGGATGCCTTGGCTTCAGAATGGAAGTCAGACAATGTGTTACTTGGGGGAGAGGTTGTACTTTTGTTTCCATGGGAAATGAAAAACTGTGGATTCCTTCAAAATTAATAAAGATTATATTTGACCATGGGGTAGGAGATAGGGGAGGCTGCTGAGATCTTGGCTACAAACATGAGAAAAAAGCCAAGAAAGACTACAGGACAGGTGATGTATATACTGATCCCTCAACATGGGAACAGGTCTGAGATTGGATGAGATATGATAAATATTGTTGGCTACAGAGTTCTTATGACTTATTATTATAGGCCATCCTTTCATATGGCGTGGATAGAAATTTATATTACAGTTTGATTATACAGTCCAATCAGACTTACAAAGTTGACAGGTGACTTTTACCTGCTTAAACATAAAATATCTTTAGCTGGCTTATATACACCACACATTCCATACTTGTGTTTATACAGATATATATGTTACCTTTAAAAGTTTGTGTGATTTCAGAAAAAAAAAGGATGGAAACATCAATGAAGACAACTAGCCCAGGTGATCCAGCCTTTCAGAATGCCTCTGTTGCAGTTTCCTCAAAAATCTGCGTCCACAACAACTTCAAACCAGCTAGCTGACATGGTCCAGCCTCACAGACTACTCCAGCCAAGAATTCAAATAAGCTCTACACTTTCCCATCACAGAGAAACTAAACAAAAAAATAATAATAATACAGCTAACTCTCCCAGGACTTGATCATTATCTCAATTTTCTCAGGGTCTCCTAAAGATGTTATAGCTCCAAGACAAAGGAAGCAGGCTAGAGAACATGATGTCCACATTCCCAAAAGGTGAGGTGGGTGGTTTCTTGTTGTTTGATGGATATTTCATTGTTTAGTGGTGGGGTTAGTTAAAAGTTGTTACTGGCCATGTTTAGAAAAAAAAAAAACTAAACAAAGGAGGTTGGATTCAAGGATCTCTTTCTGAAGAGAAAAAAAAGGAGGGCTTTAGGAAAGGGTAGATTATTGAATCTACTTTTAAAATAAGAATGATAGGATAAGAGGGTAGATTATTGAATCTACTTTTAAACTAAAACAGCAACTACTAACCTTAAATACTTTACATTGGTATAGATTTTGTATATTGATACAAATTTAAGGTTATTTTTGTTATACTGTACGTATGTTTCTACTCCTGTTTAAGGTATTATACCTATGCAGCTCCTTTAAAAAATGTAATGTAAAGTTCTAGTCTTTAAAGGCTATTATTACAAACTGTTTAGGATAATTAAAAAGTATAGGTTAATAGTTATCTATAACAATCAAACATGTAGTCATGTAGGTATGCTTTCAAGGTCAACCAAAGATATATTTTAGATAGATATATGGTCTCTAAACACTCCAGAGACCTGCAGAATACGGCATTTAAAATGTTTTAATAACATAAGGATTTTCATGACAGTGAGACATGTCTGCTCTTGGCAGCACCAATTTACTTCAAAAAAGGATGGGCATTGAAGAACCTCCTTATAGTATTTCTTTCCATTTGTGACAAAGTTAACCACTGAGCAAAGAAGCTGCTGGTGGGTACCTGAAACTACCCAGGCCCAGAACCAAGGTTATCTGTGATCTGCTGGAGCATGTGAAGGGGCCAAGCAGAGTTCCAGTAAGGGCCCAGTATTGCTACTGTAGCAGAAACCAGAGGCCTCGAACCACCAATTACTCTCTGTAATGAATACTTGTGTTGGGATTATTCTTATAAAAAACATTGTTTCTAGGAACACCCTGTTTACAGACCCTTTTTAGGTGATCTTATTTACTGTAATCAAAACACCTGACATTTTGATTTTTCTTCTAAGCTCTGGAAATCACCTCTCCTATCCAAGCATCATCATGGTTATGAGATTTAATATTAATTGTGCCTTGGATCCATTCCTCTAAAGGTGCTGATTTTGCCCTTAATGGCCTAATTACCCTTTTGCATTGTGCATTAGTATTTTCAAAAGCCAGAGATTCAATGATTATTCATCTAGTTTCTGAATTTGGTATCATTCTATTTACTGCTGAAATCAATCTTTGTAAGAAATCTGTGAAGGCTTTTGGGCCCTGTATAACTTTAGTAAATGACTCAATTTTCTTTCCTACTTCTTCAATTCTGTCCCAAGCATTCAAGGCTGCTGTGTGGCATAAAGTCAGGATGTGGTCATCATACAGAGATTGCCTTTGTACATTAGCACAATCTCCCTGTCCAAGAAGTTGGTCTTGGGAAATTTCCATACCTCTAGTCCTACTTCATTGTTCAATGGTCTTAGCCTCATCTTTCTACCATGTTTCCACTGTAACTGAGGACCAGGCTCCAAGAGTGCTGTAACCAAGTCTCTCCAGTCTTGAGGGATAATTCTATTTCAAGTTGACCATGAGTTTAACATCTGCTTCACAAAAGATTAATGCATGCCATATGAAACTATTGCTTCCTTGAATCTCCTCAAATCTAACATTTGCACAAGGAGTCTATTCAGCTCCTACACAGCCTTGGGGGATATCTATCATTTGGCAATCCTGTAAGGTTACTGGATAAATTAACATTGGCTGTTTGAAAACCTTAGGTTGTTTCTTTCTAATCTTATAATGCATTGCTGAGTTTGGTTCTCCTTTAAATTCCTCTGTCTGAGTCTGAATATCTCTATCATCTAATTTCATAAGTTTTTCTAAAACTTTTATTTTGGCACTCAAATTAACCAACTTTTTTAATGATAAAACAAAAAGGATCAGATAATGTTTATAATTGACATTACATAAATCCCATCTAAATTAATTATCCTCTTATTTACTTGCTCCATTTTCAAACCATCCAGTGTATTATCATATAGAGACCTAACTCCCTCCATTGTAACAGTGTTTCCCATTTTTAAATGTGGGAAAAAACTCTCTCTTTTAACTAATTCCTCCCTTTAAGAACCTTCAATTGTCTCACAAAATCTGCCCACGATGACTATTCAGATGACGTGAAAATGTGAGGCTGACTGCTTCTTCGCAGAACAGTAGAAGCCCAAGCAGGTTTTCAAGGCAACTACCTAGTGTGGCAGCAGCCTGAGGAAGGTGTGCAGGGAAAGCTCACAACCCACTGGGAGAGAAGTCAAAGAACCAGCCATTACACAGGGGAATGTGCAGAAGTGGTTAACTCCTGAGGTTTTTGGAACCCAAAAGTCTATGGCGTTTGCTGCAGATAGGCTGCAACAGAAAAATTCCAACTCACTCAGAGCCTGTGCCAGTGGCTTCAAAACCATAGGCAAGTGGCTTTTGTGAACACATGCCCCAAAAGTTGGATGCCAGATGTATTGCAAATCCTAATTGGTCTTCATTAAAAAAAAAAAAAAACAGAGCCAGATATTGGAATAAATGCTAAAAGATAAGAGAGACAAAGGAGCACGTCACAGCCACCTCTTAGCTCATCAACTCTTCAGCCTGAAAGGGGCCAAGCTCCTGTCTCCACCCTGCCTTATCACTTCCTCTCTCCACCCAGCCATATCACTTCCTTTTTCCTCCTCCCAAGTGCTGGGATTAAAAGTGTGTGCCATCACTACCTGGTCTCTATGGTTAACTAGTTGCTAGCTCTGTCTTCTGATCTCCAGGCAAGTTTTATTTGTTAGAGCACAAACAAAATATCACCATACAATTGCAAGTAAAGATATGTGAATAAAAGGGTTTACTACATGACTCACTGTCACACTACAACTTCCATGATGAGATTGATTTTTTTTTCTGTCTCTTTTTTTTTTT